>JASDQU010099799.1:451941-483349 GCA_032191745.1 Picea mariana | reverse complement strand
TTTAAATTTGCAATGAAATTGTGTTTTAATTTTTTTTTAAATGGTTTTTACTAAAAAGTTTTAGTTTATAGAATTTTAATGTTTTGTTAATTTATTTATTTATAATTTTAGATATTTTTTTTAATATTTTTTTGAATTTTGACACGTTTTTAGTATTTTTTGGGTTTTTTTTGTCAAATTTTTGTAATTTTTTTTTAGGTTTTAATGGATTTTTACTATTTGTTTTCAAATATATATATTTAAAAAATTATTGTTTTCTTGGGAAAATTTTAAATGTTTTTCATTCTTTTTTAGTTTTTTTTTTCCACCTTTTTTTATGTTTTTTTTTTCTTCCAAATTTGGGTTTTGAATTTATATTTTTAAATGTATTGTTTTCATGACATTATATATTATGTTGTGTTTGGAGTGATGAACTAAGTTTTAAAAAGTAAGCATTTATGGGTTGATTTGATGATTTTGTTTACAGTAACGATGATTTTGATTACCACTTTTAAAAAAAATTCATTTTAATACCCCAAATTTAAAATGGGTGCTACCGATAGCAGTACTTTTCAATTTGATGGTTGATTTTGAGGTTTTGTTTTTAATGGTACTGTTTGCTAAAAATATGATTTCAAAATATCTATAAATTTAACGTTTTTAATTTTTTTTTATGTAACATCATTTATTTTTTATTTTTTATTTAGGTGCCGATTTGAAGGTCTACTATATGAGTTTTGAAGGCCATGTTTGAAAAATGTTGTAATTTTGACCCCGTTTGAAAAATGGTGCTACCGGTAGCACCACTTTTTGATTTGGAGGTTGATTTTTATGTTGTTTTTGCAAAAATATGGGTTTTTTGGGCCAGAGTTCTCATTTTGAGGTCACAGTTCTCATTAAGTTGGTAACTTTGTTATATTTGCAAGATATCAATTGGACGAGAAAATAGTATTTCTATTAAAATAATCAGCAAAAGTACATAGGTAACAAACTTTTGTAATGATACATATCGGAACCGAGAAACTAAGTTCCTGCAGCTGGGCCTCCACCACTTCAATCCTCCACCAAAGGCAAGTTCATATAAAGGAGTCGATAAGGTTCTCCATGAAAAAGAAGGAAGAGCTTGGGGGTTGAACAAGAAGTTTAGACTTTCAAGGACAAAGGGATGGATGCAGACTCAATATGAAGTGAAATTTCTCTAGAGTGTCTTTGATCTCAAAGTTGAATTGTTGAATCCATCAAGGCTTGAATATGACTCAATTTATAGCCTT
Organism: Picea mariana; assembly: GCA_032191745.1. Lineage (NCBI taxonomy): Eukaryota > Viridiplantae > Streptophyta > Pinopsida > Pinales > Pinaceae > Picea > Picea mariana. Next base: position 482,099 of record JASDQU010099799.1, on the reverse strand, counting down.
CAAATGGAATTGAAGGGTCGTTTTGGAGCGTTTCCAGTATATGGAAGGTCAAGGATCATGGATCTTGTGACATGGCATGGAAACCCGACATTATTTTTAATTTTGAGCACCGAACCCGATGTACGTGGGTTGTAGTGGAGAAACCTGTATATACACTTGTTGTATAACTGATAGGGCGTGTATATGTGGAAAAATATGTTTTTTTGGCTCCAGAAGGTGCAAAAGGGGACTTCAAGTCTACATAGGGAAATGGAAAGGCCATCCAAGCAAGTTGCATGGGGTGAAGAAAAAGTTGTTGTAATAGATGCCCCCTAATGTGTGAGGTCAGAGGAGTATATGCGATGGCCGAAATACATTATAATTCCCAAAAGTGGAATAATGGAGACTCAACTAGAAGTACTAGTTACTCATGAGAATATTACAATCCATAATGACTTTGTACACATGGTTGCCAATCTGAATTACACTACAGATCCACATGGAAATATATCAAATAGTTGTTCATGACAATGAATATGCAATACAAAGCGGACATATCCCATCGACTGTCATAGTCACGAACAAGGCACAATGAAATCCAGTCTCAAAATCAATCTGAAGATATCTGTATACAATGGAGTACAATCTGATCTCCCATGATCATTGAAGTCATATAGGTACTAGTCCAATGAAAGACAACAACATATTATGAATGTTGCTACTGTAAGCTTGAGGTCTTCTACACTATCTGCCGAAGGTGCAAGTCTACATCATGTGAATAGAGGAGTTTAGGTCAAACACAATGAGACTTCGTTTGATTACCAGTCATTAAGGTATACCGTTAACAAACACGAGGCGACCTACAGATAATGGAAGTAGGTATCAAGTCACCGAGTACATTCTACACGTGTGAATAAGGGTGTTGAGGTCAAACACTCCTGAGAATCCATTGATTAGGGGACATTGATGTATTCCCAATTGTCGATGGCGAGAGAACCTACCACTGATGACTGCAAGCCTCTAGGTACTCATAGGACTCTAGGTCTCATTTCCATAATAGATGAGTTGAAGTCGATGGAAGGAGACTCATTGAAAGGAGAAAATTAGGGCATCTCTCATCATTCAACACGATGTAAAAAGAAATAGCTTGATGATTAGGAGGAGTTCATAAGAATAGGATGTTCATGAACCAACGACCCTGTGAGTCCCTCACATGCACCAGTTGCAAGTAGTGCACATAAGAGACCCTATGAATAAAAACCAATAAGAAAAACTGTCGATAAAGGCGAGGAAACCACCAATAAGGCTAATGGAATCCAATACACTACACGAATCCCAATGTGTGAATAGATTTCTTGTCATCAAACACAAGGGAAACCCCTCAGTCAACGACTAATGAGGAGATGTCAACTGCTGGGTTCAAGGTTACCTACCCATAATGAAAGTAGGACCAGGGTGCATGGTAGGACTACAACTTCATGTGACTCCGAGATACACTGAGGGTATGGTCGGCATGCAAAGTCAAGAGTTCTGAGAAATGGCTGACACATACTTATAGACTTCCTTTGAACAAGAGCATGAGACATATGGATAAGTCGTGAATCATAGACTTTATGATAAAACTTTTTGATGCAGGAGGAATCAACAAACTCTCCATAGGGTCTGAAAGAATAACCAGTCGGAGGAGTAAACTCTAAGTAACGAGCTCAACTTCCTAAGGTCATGATAAACCCAAAATTTGGATGAAAGTGGACTCAAAATTTTGTGCTCTGTTCAAAGGCGACACGATTGTTATCGATATGAGATAATATTCTTTTACCTCCTGTTTTTTTTTTTCATAGGCGAAGAAATGCTATGATACATGAGAGGAACCGAGTGTCACAAGTAAGAAATTGGCTCCAAACAATAGAACATACCTATGCTCGATGCAAGGAAGTGCATGCAGGGCATGGACACTCAGGGGAATGTTTCCTCTTAGGGTACATGGTGTCAAGCTGTAAAGGATATATAAAAGGCTTTGCTTGGCTAGTGATGCAAATTGCTGAGGTAAGAGGCTTATAACGAGAAAGCGAGAACCATAAATAGGCTCAATACTGCAAGCAGGATGATGGAATGCGATTACAATTTAAATCCAAATAATGCCATTTTTTGTAGATTTAGTCCCCTAGGCCTCAAAAATTATAAAATAATACCCAATAGAACTCTTCTAGCCAATGGTGACTAGAGTATTCCTTTTTCGTAAGTAGTCTACTTGGTCCAGAAAAGGGTTAAACTTATACCAAATAGACATCCTTTCAAATCCATTTGATGAGTGTAAAAGAGACAAGTTCACTCAATAATATTTGTTTTTAGAGAGTTGGAAAAGATCTTAACCAAGACTCGAGGGGAGTCCTATAGGTAAAGGTCAAAATGATTATGAGTAAGAATATGAGATTCGAACGCAAAGTCATATCAGAACTATAAGGAACTTTCAGTCCTATGGAATAACTTCTGCATGGGCACTAGATGACACAAAGGTTCTAACTAAGGCACCCATGTTTGGTAAGCCTCTACCACTTAATAACGACACTTCTAGTAGCAGTAAGAAAGTTCAGTGTCACTAATAAATGGGTTCCTACCTAGGTTGTATGGATCATTATCATAATGCAAGAGTGAAAAATGGAGTGAAAAACTATCCTATATGCTGGTGAAAGAAAATACATGCCAAAGGCATGAACGAACGGTATGATGCTGGAAACAGCAAAAAATCCTGGACAAAACCACCAAAAACTAAGTCTTTCCACTGCACTATTAGTCCATAAGGTAAAAAGCTAGCACAAACTATAGGAAGTGGGTAAAAATAATTCTACTAATCGTAAAAATAGACCATTTTACCATACCATTTGAGTTTTTTCACCCAAATAGTGCATTTAGGCCATTTGTCCCACAATCTTCAAGTGTCGATTGCAGGAGATACAATCAACGAAATCAACAACCGTTAGAACCAAGTAAGTGCCTATCCCCTCTACTTCAATTTCAATGGTTTAAATTTCAATTTTAGGCCCCAATGTTTGAGTATTAGAGGGAGTAACATGGAAAATAGGGTGTACGCGAGTGACAGTTCATTGGGTAACGTATACGACCCCATATATGTGGGAAAAATGAAGCCTGCACGCGCATATAAAACCCTATACGCGACTGTTACCAAGTTAGCCTGTGTACAAGTCCGTGAACAACATTTTTGAAAGGTTTTAACTCAAAAAATGGTTTATCCTTTGCATGATGGTGATTGAATGGAGGGAGAGGGAGCATGAAGAGATAAATGCAGCAGTGGGAAATGATGAAAGGGCTCAACAATATTTAAAGAGATGTGACCTTTATAAATTTTGGGCTCTCAAGGGAATAAGGGCTCAAGTGAGGTTACTCCAGTTGCTAGTAAACTACTGGGATCCAAAGACAGAATCCTTCAACCTCAATGGGAAACCATTGAGGATTGAAGTGGATGATATATACTTCATCATAGAATTGTCTTGCCGAGGCAAGGTAGTGAATCTCAAGGCCTGAGGGGCTGGGTGTGGTATGACTATGGAGGAGTACATTTCCACCCATTGTGTTGCATGCACAGATAAATTAGGGAGCCAACTCCCAATCAGGGCGATCGAGAACTTGAGCTCAAAGTTCGTCGTGCTTGTACTCACATGGATTTTGGGGTCGGCCTCGTTGCACCAGAAATCAAGGCCACTCATGTTCTATGTCGTGGAGTGTTTAAGACACACTGTTTATGACTGGTGTACCTCACTACTGGCTAACATGAAAAGCCAATTGACGGATTGCAAAGAAGGGAAAATGAGAAATTTCAGATTTGCATTCAGTCTTTGTATTTTTTTTCTTTGAGAGGGTTCCAATCTTGAACCCTAGAGTAGATATTAATCCACATGGACAACACAATCCAACCATGTCACGGTGGACCGACGTGATGAGGTGGCTAGGAGATGGTAGGGTTCCAACCCCCTACAATGATGAGTTCTTTTTCTAGTGGCACCTACAAGTCATAGCCATTGACGACTACCCTTACAGTGGGATCGGCTACAGAGGGGATCTAGACATGCCTTTGTCACCAGGTTCCGCCTAAGGTGATATTTGTAAGAAATGTTTTTATATATTTCCTTTTTTTTGTGATTTTCAATAAAAATAAAAAACACAAATATTTTTGTATGGTATCAAGTATTAACAATTACTTTGTTATGCAGATGTAGGTCCGCGATGTCCATAGGGATTCCCATGAAATCGATGGAGGGGTCGAGGGGATGATAAAGTAGGAAAATATGCAGAGAGAGTGCTGCAGAATGTGCAGGGGAACCTGTCTCGATTGACATACAAGATTCCTATGGTTCAAGTGGAGGATCTGCTAGAGGCGATGCAACGGTAGGTGGTGGGTGTACCCCGTGCATGGGTGTGACTCTTCCAGCTTCTTGCAAATGTCATAGTGTGCTATCATGATACTCATCCGGCGCCACATGCGTATATTCCATGGTCATATTATATACTAGCCATATATGTATTTTGAGGGTGTGAGCCCCATTTTGTACTATGACACTATATTTTTTGAACTCGAAAGGATGAAATATATAAAAAAAGATGGTCTTCAGATTTACTTATATATGTTACAATGTGTACATGCAGTAAAGTGTTTTATTTACTTATTTATGTGACAAATGCCAATCTAAAATATAATTAGCATATGCATCGGATACATGATGAAACTTCTAGGTATGTGATTATAAGTAAGAAAATCAACGTATTGTTCCAAAAGTCATACCCATAGGAATTGTCGAAATAGAGTAGGGTCTCGCACACGATAACATCTGTTCAACTGACATACAACTAACTAGGAGTCCAGGTGAACCTATAAAGACCAAACACCATGTGAAATGGCGTCACACAATATCTCTATAATGACGTTATACTCAACCACATTATTCGTTGATGGATCCAAATGAATGCCACATGAAGACACCAGTTGGCCCTCGAATGAGTAAATGACCCAAGCGAAGGAAGCCATGTTCCGCGTATGACAACTGGCACTGTCCGCGAATCCTAAGTAAATTGAAGACTTCGTTGACATCTGCCAACCAAGGGAAAACTTGATAAGCAAGACGATGACACAACGGAAAATATGTATATACACTAAGACACACTAGTATTCAAAAGGTCACGCCCAAGCTTGAGGGCTCAAGTGTAATACCTTTTAAGGTACAGCCCATTTCCGGGCTCATCCAACATATTCTCTTCATAATCTTCCAATTCATAGGCTTCTTTCTCTAAGACATGTCGTACGATATAAGGATCGTGCCACATGGGGTTGAAATTTCCTACCCCAAACGGTTCTTTGGCTTGGTCATAAAGGAGAACCAAGTCACCCTCAACGTACTGCTGATTAGAGACAGACTTATCAGATTGAATCTTAACATGCCATTTATTCACTTTGATAGTCGTAGAAGCATCTCGACGCTACTCATCGAGATGCTCTAGGTGTATGACACGTTCTTCAAGATCAGATGTGTCAGGTAGGAGCTCAATTGCCAACTTAAGGGAATGGATTTCACATTCAATAGATATAATCAACTCCACACCATGTACTAACTGAAAAGGAGAGAAACCAGTGGAAGTCTTTACCGATGTTTGGTATTCCTAAATTGTAGGGTAAAGCATCAGATGCCGGTCATATTTACTCTGACTGATAGCTTTTTGCAAGATGGTCTTGAGAGATTTATTCACCGTCTCTACCTGTCCATTTGCCTGGGGATAATAAGGGGAAGAATGATCATGCTTAAGCCCCAATTTTGATGATAACTCTTTCATCATTTCATTCTGAAAGTGACTGCCATGATCAATGACAATTTCTCTTGGGATTCTGAATCGGGCTATAATTTGGTTGAATACGAAGAAAGTTGCAGTCTTACCATTGAATTTAACAGTAGGCATGGCCCTTTCCCATTTAGTAAAGTAATCCATGATCACAATAATATGTTGGTACCCCCCCCAGCCGAAGCTGGGTTACAGTCCATAAAATACACCCCCCACTTGTTGAAGGGACCGACGATGACGATTGGGTGAAGAGGAGATGGGTGAGAGCGCATTTTCCGAGCAAACACCTAGCAAGGGTGACACTTATTGACCGCTTCAACACAATCTTTAAAAATTGACGGTAAAAAATAATCGACTCACAATATTTTTTGGGCTATCACAAGCCCGAATAAATGACCACCACAATCCCCACTGTGACAGTGATTGAGAATAGACTCAACTTGTGAGTCAAGCAACGACGTAAAATATTATCTACTCCTCGACGATACAAAGTGTCACCGATGATAAGGTAGTTTTTATCCTGATGACATATACGTTGTCGATCGTCTCTCCACAGATGCTACAGTAGCGTCAATATTTCAATATAAATTAGAATGTCTCCATACCAAGGGTCCAAAGATGAGATATGAAAGATATGTTCATCCATGAATGAATCATCATGAACAAATTCCTCATTTAGTCGAGGGAAGTCTGATATCAATTCGACAAAAACTAACAATTTCTTAGACTTCGTTGAAGTGAAATAGAGATCAAATTCTTGCAAAATAACAATCCACTTATTGTATTCCCCCCCTATGATATTCCTGGTGAGGATGTATTGAAATTGATTGATATCTGCAACTACTATAGTTTTTCAAAGTAATATATAATGTCGTAATATTTGAACCGCATGTACGACGACCAAGGCTAGTTTCTCTACGTGAGAGTATTTAAGTTCAGGACCGACTAGGTTTCGACTGAGATAGTAGATAATGTGATCATGGAGCTCATCGTCCTCTTGAACCAGAACTATACCAACCATCCCTTCGGACGTGGCTATATAAAGAAAATAGTCTCTACTGTACTCTGGAGGCTTTAGCAGAGGTGTCGATACCAAATATTTCTTAAGAGCATCGAAGGATTCCTGGGCTCTTTCATCCCATATAAATGAAGTATCCTTCTTCAAAATACGCATGAAACCCTTAGTTAAATTGGCATAGTTCACTATGAACCGATGCATGGAATTAACCTTCCCTTGTAAACCTTGAAGTTGTCCAATGTTGCGTGAGGGAGGCAATCGTAGTATTGCCTCAATCTTCATAGGATATACCATGATCCCATGATTAGACACTAAGAATCCTAAAAGACGAACAAACCTAACGCAGAATATGCACTTATGAGGGTTCAACCAAATGCAATAGTAACAACATCTCTCAAATACTAATCGAAGGTGAGCAGAGTGATCTACTCTCTTGCGAGAGTGAGCAACAAGATCATCATGAAAAGAGAAGGTCATGGCACGTTGGAAGGTTGCTCCAGCGTTTTTAAGGCCAAAAGAAATTTTCCGCTATGCAAAAGTACCCCTAGGACAAATAAACGTCGTCTTATGTTGATTCTTGGGTTTGATTTGAATTTGATTGTACCCTGAAAATCCATCCATAAAAGAAAATACTTCGCTTCCTGCACACTCGCTAAGAATCTGGTCAATGAAAGGAGTCGAGAAGTTATCTTTAGGATAAGCCTTTTTCAGGTCTCGAAAATCCATACATACACGGATGGTTCCTTGATTTTTATTTACGAGAATGGGGTTGGACACCCATTTAGTCAAGGGAACCGGGTAGATGAAACCAACATTAAGTAGCTTCTCTACCTCTTCCTTAATAGCAGGGGACTTCCTAGGATTACCAACTCTAAGATGTTGTCGAACATGTTTAGCATCCATATATTTTTTAATCTCATGTTCGACAATGCTAGGATCGATCCCTGGCATCTCTTCATATGACCAAGCGAATACATCACGAAACTCTTTGAAGAGATCAGTGTAGATCTGAATTTCTTCAGGCAAACAATTCGCACCGATATATACATTCTCAATTTTTCCAGGAATATGAGATATGTCGTTCATGACGGTAGGAGAAATATTCACCATATTTCCTTTGAAATAAATACCATGCGTATATAATGGAACCATAGCGTGATCGACCTTCTCACTCAAGGTAGATCTAAATTCATCCCGTTCGATCTTAACAAGATATGGGAGGAAATAGGAGCGATGATGCATATCGTCCCAAGGCCTATCATGACCATAAATGGACTCTAATATGGATTCATTTAAAGGTAAAGTATCATCGAGAAAATCATGCGAACAAGATGATTGAATGACCCTAGATTAGGATCCACCTAGTCCGTCCACGAGGAGGAAGGATCCGAGTCAATTGTAGCATTAATAATAGACTGATACGCAACTTCTGCCGCTGATAGTGGCATTTCCATCCCAATGTGTGATTGACCTTCGTACGCCACATTCAGGGAAGGTATGGTCCATGGGTCATTGAAATATGAAGTACGAAAATGAACAAACCTCATAGACGACGAAGACTCATTGTAAATGGAATGAATGTGGTGAATTGGTGCCATGAAATCAAAGCTACCCATCAGAGAGGAATACATTCTGACACCGACATCCTCAATTGTTTGTTGATAATTTTTGATCACAGGGACCGAAGGTCGAATCGATGAATTAGGACTAGCGTGTGCAAAGGACAACTGATCAATCATCATTATTTTCCCTTCGTGAGGAAAAAATAAAGTGAGGAAAATGGATGACACGATGGATGTCATGACATAATTCCAATTATGCCCTAGTAGTAAATTATAGTCGATGGGCACATCAACCACCTCGACATCAATCTACACTGTCTTCCCACCTAAATGGACTGGAAAAGCAGGAAGAATTCCGTGGGGTCGAAATGAACACCCATCAAAGGCTGTCAACATAGTCATGTATTGGGATAGAGTTGGAGAGACAATGGTTTTCCAACAGGTTAGGTACATCATGCACGTCGCAACACCTTCATCAATTACAGTGCATTTGATGGTAATTTTCATGTACTCCACATGGATTTGGAAGGCCACATGGTAAGGTAAGTGGGGCCTAACATTCATGATGTAAAACTTGATAACCTTCGATCCACATGGGTCTAGAGATCCTAATGCAGATAAAAATGCCTTCCTCTGTGAAGGACATGTCTGGAGCACCTCCAAAGCTGACATTGCACAAGGGGTTTGGCCCAGATCTTTGACAATTGATTAGTTCTGGGCAACTCTGGCATTAGGATTGTGGGCATAGCACTTTAGTACTCCTTTCTAAATACGAGGCGACGATTATGGATTTTCAATCTGCAAGGGTGTTTCTAGAGGAGGAGGAGACTCTGGACCTACAACAATCTGTGAGGAACCATAATCATGAGATCGAGTGGATACATCAATCTGAGACTTGACCATATTGACACATTGATGGACACCTTCATGTGTCAAGGGGTTTTGACTCCCACTCGACACATTTTTGGTGTTTTGGGTCCCAGAGGCCATGTGTTGATTATGTGGAAAATGATTTGTCAGCACAACGGGCAGCTACAATAAGAGCCTCGAGGCTTCCTCGATTTTGGGGCATAGGTGGGTAAGGTGATAATCTTTACAAAGTTTACAAGGAAACTTCACCTTCTGTTTTTCTTTCTTACCCTCACCAACATTATTATTTGATCTATCATTGTTAGTGTCATCCTTGGCTTTATTATTATTTTTCCCACCCTTACGATTATTACCACGTCCTTTCCTTTTATTCCCTCTCGGTTGCTGGTTACCATTTGGGTTAGCCGACGACTGTATAGAATTCACATCCATCGACTGAGTGGAAGTGGAGGATGAAGCCAAATCTTGTCCTGCTACAGGATGGCTTAGAGACAAATCTTTCAACTGGTTCGTCATCAAATCTGTATACTTAGCATTTGCAAAGCCTATTATGCCATCGACATGAGGCCCAAGATTTTTTCTAGGGTCATAGTTCGAATGAAACGCATCATGAAGAATTTCATACAACATCCCAGATTGAGCATATATGAGGTCCAATTGCCAGGCTTTCAAAATAACTTCTTCCTCAAATGTTACTCCGGATGTAGAGATATCCTTCGAAATATAAGTCAATAAGGACTTAAAGAACCACTCCAACAGAAACTATGGAGGAATGTAGGCTTTGATTAACCTCTTCCGCCTATGCCACTCTTGGATATGGTCTGATATATGCGTGGCTTTATCTTGGCGGAGGGATGACAAAAGTTCTATGCTGACATCGTAACGAACTAACAACTGGAAGTGGTTGAGAAAGACCAAAACCATTTGATTAAAGTTTTTGTATGTTCCCCATGATAGCTCATTGTACCATTTCATGCGACCCCCGTGAGGGTGCGTTGAAATAGCATCAAACGAATAGAATCGTCATTCAGGGAGTTAGATGAGCACCAAAGATGAAAAGTAGTGACATGATCATCCAGATCCTTGCTAGTCTTGCCTTTGAATTTTGGAATGTATGAAGGAAGCTTGGTGGGGACGAGGGGGCCATAACGGATCGTGACGCACATGGTCATTTATTAAATTTTACAAATATGGAATATTAAGCGTGGCCAAAAAAGGGAGTCGGGCTTGCGGTGTCTTAGCCCATGCTCCCAGGAAATATTGGGGCTGAGGGATTGCAGACCATCCAGGGTTTTGGTACATTCCATGGCCCTGACCGGTAGGATAATATCCTCCTCCAAACTGATTCATAAAAGGTTGTATGGGCACCATACTCATGGAAGAAGCATGATGAGGGTTATATATGTTGTCCCTTTCTGAAGGGGCTCCAGGATGGGGGTTTCCCATAGCGTGAAACTAACTCCCTTTGGATGTAACTCCGAAGGACAAAGGGGGATTCTCCATAATAAACACATTTGTCGGAATTGGCATGGAGGAAGAGGGGATAAAGGACACAATATAGGAAGTGAATTGTCCGCCCAGTTGAGCACTCCATCCAGGAGAATTGAGACTAGGATTTAGTCCCGGAGGAAAGAGGAGGCCAACCTCCAACTGTACGATACATTTTGGGAATATGGCCTCTACCAAACGAAAGAGGATCATACAGAGGATTCATGCCCCTAGGTCCAAAACTAGGATTCACATTAGCCGCTGGAACAAAGGATGAGAGTTGCAACGTCATGTTGGGAATACCAAAAGAAAAGGGATTCGAGAACGAAGTTATTGACTGAGAATTGTGACCTGGCGTGCCAAAAAGAGATCCGAAAGGGTTCGTTCCTATGGGTCGAGTAGAACCCACAGGTTGGGTAGCACTAGAGGCAGGGATCTCCGACACCCGCACCATTGAGGATGAAGGAGTGGAAGGGGTCCCACTAATCATAGAAGATATAGGAGTTGAGGGAATCCCTGTGACGTTCGGGTTTGAATTAGTACTCATCACTAGATGATCACAAGTTTGGGAGGTGGAGATATATGAACCATGTTTATTAACTTTATGCCTTTTAGAAGGAAACTTCGGTAAAGAATCAAGATGCAGTGGTAACTTCAACAAACAACGAGACCTACGAGAATGCTGGTCTTGCTCCACGATGACTCAAGACTTGAGATATAAAACCAAATCCTAGGGCTAACTAATCATCAGAGAGCACACCAAAATAAAGCAAAAAATGCCAATGCACATAAACATGATATAGTGGATGAAAAAGGGCCTCCCTCACTAGAGTAGGTATGTATCGCCCAAGAAGGGCCTAAGACTCCCTTCAAAAGATTGGAGGTACCATAATCATTTATAAGGGCCCTCGTGGGATTAACAACGCAGTCGGTCAGATCCCCCAGAGAGGTAATCTTCCATAAAGGTTGTGTGTTGTCCAACCTTTATATGACTTAGGGTACTTGCAAAATAACCCCTACAAGTAACCTATGTGGCTATCTATGTGAAGCAACTAAATTCACCACTATATAACCAATGCACAGGATAACAATCGTAAGTTCGGTCCACTGTATGGGTAGGGTAACAAAGCCTGAAATATTGAAAGTTCCACCTCTCATGGAGGTAAAGGTACTAGAAAGACCCCCAAATACGAATAGAACCCCAAAAATATCTCTGACGCTAAGAAGGTATTAGAGGGCTATCTCTACAACCAACTTCACGCGACCTCGTGCTTAACTCCGATGTGAGTGGAGCCTCCTAACGTCACTAATTACACAATGGGTTTCACCATTCCCTGGTCAGACACATATGTTTAGTTTAATATCCTTGGACAAGTTTACTCACCGATTCCTATTCCAAGGCCCTATGTCCTATACTTGTTTGTGTACCCTGAAAAATAAAATCATTTCTACTCAATTTTAATTAATCAACGTTAATTTTAATGGTTTCTGCTTACTCAAGAGGTGTGTTCGTGAAACTGATGGTATTACGACTCAACATATAAAAGAAGAAAATATAAAAAAACTTCTAAGCACTAGTATTTAATTTCAAAGAGATGGTATGCTTCTAAATGCAATTTTCCCAATGCAATCTCTCCACATGTGTCAAAATGAATGCAATGTAATCAAAAGTGAAAATTCCATAATTCAAAATAAGAAAATGTTTTTGTATTTTCGATATAAAGAAAATAAAATGCAAGGATTGAATAGAAACTTCACAGGCAGGCCTTACTGCAAGCAAAAAGAGACAAGCCAAGTAGGACACCAAGAAGTAGACACTTAGACCAATGTGCAAGGACAACCAATGAAAAATATGATAAAAAATAATACCTCTTAGAAATTCAATAATGAGAAGGTTTCATATCACTCTATAAGCACTTAATAGTCAGGACATAGACCCAAAAAGACTCAACAACTAACCAAACTCACCCAACAAACACCAAAATCAGCTAGTAAGACTAAAGAGTTGATGTACGCGACTGTTTGAGAAAAAAGTGCATACATACTCACCCAAAAGGAAGACAACTCGCGTATATACGCGTCTGTCAAGGGAAAAACCACGTATACCCAGTGAAACATTTCTAGGGAAAGGGTTAAGGCAAGAAACTCATATACAAAGTAAAAATAGGTTGTCAAGTAACATGCGATAAGGAAACTTGGGCTAACATAGAGAAAATCAAGGAGAAAAATAATCCAAACCCCCAAAAAGAAGATCAATCCCTAGTATGGTCACCAATTCTGTTACGAGAAAAATCTCTCTATTGCGATGGGTAAACCACAACAGACAGAATGACACGCAGAAATCAACTCTAATCCCAAGTATGATATATAAAATAAATGATATCAAGACAAGGCTATGATCCTACCTCGTCTGGACGTTCGATGAATACCACCGTTGAACACGAAACCTGAAGCTTTATACCTACAACTTGTCCTCAAAAACCAAGATACATAAGCATATAGTGATAATGTATAGTGTTGGCATATATATTAGCATAATCCATTAATGTACATGACAAATACACCCATGGAATAATAATTGAAATATATGCAAGTTATCAATTGGACAAGAAAAGAGTATTTCTATTGAAATAATCAGGAGAAGTACATAGGTGACAAACTTCTGTAATGACACATATCAGAACCAAGAAACTAAGTTCCTCCAGCTAGACCTCCACCACTTCAATCCTCCACCAAAGGAAATCTTATATAAAGGAGTTGATGAGGTTCTCCATCACAAAGAAGGAAGAGCTTGGGGGATGAACAAGGAGTTCAAACTTTCAAGGACAAAGGGATGCAGAGTCAATATGAAGTGAAATTTCTCCAGAGTGTCTTTTCTCTCAAAGTTGAATTGTTGAATCCCTCAAGGCTTGGATATGGCTCAATTTATAGCCTTCAAATAGAACTAAAGGTCCGAGTCAGAGTGTTTCCAGTATATGGAAAGTGAAGGATCATGGATCTCATGACATGGGATGGAAACCCGACATTATTTTTAATTTTGAGCATCAAACCCGATGTATACGCTTGTTGTATAACTGATAGGGAAGGTATATGTGGAAAAATATGTTTTTTTTGATCTGGAAGGTGCAAAAGGGGACTTAAAGTATGCATAGGGAAATGGAAAAGGCCATCCAAGAAAGTTGCATGGGGTGAGGAAAAATTTGTTGTAACAATTGTACATGCTGCAAATGAAGCTATAGGTGGAGAAAGACATGATGAAGTTCCAGAGGATGGAGAAGATTTATTGATGAGGTCCGAGTCAGAGTGTTTCCAGTATATGGAAAGTGAAGGATCATGGATCTCATGACATGGGATGGAAACCCGACATTATTTTTAATTTTGAGCATCAAACCCGATGTATACGCTTGTTGTATAACTGATAGGGMAGGTATATGTGGAAAAATATGTTTTTTTTGATCTGGAAGGTGCAAAAGGGGACTTAAAGTATGCATAGGGAAATGGAAAAGGCCATCCAAGAAAGTTGCATGGGGTGAGGAAAAATTTGTTGTAACAATTGTACATGCTGCAAATGAAGCTATAGGTGGAGAAAGACATGATGAAGTTCCAGAGGATGGAGAAGATTTATTGATGAAGAGATTTTTTCTAAAACCAAACAAAGAAGTACATGAAATTTCTCAAAGAAAGAGTTTGTTTAGAACAATGTGGAAGGCAAAGGGTAGGTGCTGCAAATTAATTATTGATAATGGTAGTACTGGAAATTTGGTTTCTACATAGATGGTCGATAAATTAGGGTTGGAAAGGATAACACATCGTACTCCATATAGATTATCCTGGCTGTAGAAAGGACATCAAGTGTTGGTGAATGAAGAGTTCCAAGTTGAGTTCCATATTGGAACATGCAGAGACCAAGAACTGCGTGACATTATGCCCATGTATGTCTATCATGTTCTATTGGGCAGACCATGGAAATTTGATAGGAATGTGACATATGATGGGAGGAAGAATACTTACACTTTTGATAAGGATGGGAGGAAGCATACCCTTATACCATTGAAGGATGAGAAAGAAGAGCAACATGATAGTCCAAAAGTGTTGATGGTGAGTGGCAAGGAATTTTTGCATCAAATCCATGATGATGAGGTAAACTTTGTTTTGATTGGTAAGCCTAAGGTCATTTCAACAAATACTAGATTAGATGATTTGCATATGGAAATTCAGAAATTACTGGATGAACATGCTGATATAAATGTAGATGACTTACCAAATGAGTTGCCACCGGTAAGAAGCACAAGTCGTCAGATTGATTTAATTCATGGAGCAAGTTTTCCAAATAAATAATCTTATAAAATGACCCCAAGAGAAAATGAGGAAATCAGAAATCAAGTGTAGGAGTTATTGGACAAGGGATTGATCAAGGAGAGTTCAAGTCCACGTGTTGTACCTACAGTGTTGAGCCCAAATAAAGAAGGAGGATGGAGAATGTGCATTGATTCCAAAGCAATAAACAATATTACAATCAAGTATAGATTTCCTTTACCATGTATGGATGATTTAATGGATTGCTTGAGTGGTGCTAAATACTTTTCAAAAATATATTTAAAGAGTGGATATCATCAGATTAGGATAAGAGAGGGGGATGAATGGAAGACAACTTTCAAAACAAAATATGGATTGTATGAATGACCTATCTTTCCTTTTGTCTTGACAAGTGCATTCAATACCTTCATGAGACCCATAAATGGAGTTTTGAAATTTTTCATTGGGAAATTTGTGATTGTGCATTTATATGATATCCTTATTTTTAGTCAAATATAGGAAGAACATCTTAGGAATTTAAGAATGGTTTTAAAAATGTTGCAACATGAGAAACTTTTAATAAATTCTAAAAAATGTTCCTTCATGGAGACAGAGCTGATTTATCTTGGTTTTGTAATATCTCAAGAGGGTCTAAAGATGGATCCTGACAAGGTTAAATCTATTACATAATGGCCCTCTCCAAGAAATATTTATGAGGTAAGAATATTTCTGACACAGATCCCCTACTCTCCCTCGGGGTTGCTCGACCTCTCGGTCAAGGATCGTTAAATATTCTTGAGCTGGATTAGCTCCTCGTGACCTTCCTGGTATCAAACTCAATCAAACACAAACCCTGTTATCGCCCTCTGGATTTTCACGGTCTCGATCTGATCGTTACCAATTTTTTCGTCGATCGATGGTTCACAGTAATTGCGAGCCACCAACCTGCTCTCTCTTTATCGGAGAGTTTTGTCCTTGCAATCAGAAAAGTGATAACCCAATCTCGATTGAATCGTGGTCTTTGATCTCCTGTCCCGATGAGATAGACAGTTCTAGTGAATAGTGGGTTGTGAACTAGCACGTTCGCTAATTTTTCCTCTGCTTCCTGTAATGATTCCCCACCGTCGATTTTTCATTCTCAGATCGATGGCTATCCATGGGTCCTGATCTCTTAGCACCCTTTTCCAAATCTCACACTAACGAGAACTAACTTCTTCCTTGCATGTGACCTTGGGCTGTGACCCAGGGCTTAACCTCCTGGCACTTCGTGATTTTATAACCTTCAACCAAGATCATATCAACGGTCCTCGACCTCCTTCGCAATCAACAATCAAGATCCACTTTGGGACTCCTCACTTCGAGAGTTCGACACTTTCGATCTCCTCTTTCCCCCGGAGTATTACGTACACGAAGTTCCAGATCAAGCGCCACGCATCCACCTAAAAGCAATGACTCTAGTCCACTTCGAGACTTCGACGTTCGGACATCTCGAATTCTCCACGCCCACTTTATCTTGGAATGCTTTCACCTGGAGTTCACAATCTATCGATGCATGTCTCTCGCAGATCTAGGGCTACGATGAACTTTGAATCTTCGAGCTTTGGGAGTTTCAAACTCCTACGCTTACTTCTTCCCGAAGTACTTCCAACCAAAGTACACCATCTGTTGACGCGTGTCCTTCTAGATCCGACGACCACTGCCCACTTCGGCTCTTTGGGCTTTGGGAGTTTCAAACTCCTGTGCACTCGTTCCTCACATAGTGGTTTCACCCGAAGATGACGGATTCCCGCTACATATCCTTCTAGATATGACGGTCTAGATATTCTCCGCTCACGTCGACTCCCTTTCAAAGCGTTAAGCCTCCGAACTTTCGGATATCTCACCACGTGCTTTGCACAACATACGGTTGTGATCTACTTCGACCTTTGAGACTTTGGGAGTTTTTTACATTCCATACTTGGAATCCGCCGAAGTGAATTTTCCTGAAGTCTCATATCTGTCGACATGTATCTCCTAGTAACCAACGACCTGGATGTACTTCATCCTTCGACGCTTTGACGATTTTTATTTCTCCTTGTCCAAAAAAATTTCGAAGTGATTTCGCTCTAGAGTTGTGGATCTTACGCCACTTGTCCCTCTGGATGATGGACGGTTCCTGACCTTTTCGGGACTTCGTTGAATCCTTGCTCCTATGTGCATGCAGAGACTTAAAACTTGTGCGCTTTTCCCGGATCCAACGATCTGGAACGATCCCAATCCCTCCTGGACGGATCTTAGTCGGTGACTCATGAAACCTTTAGAGCTTCACTCCCTTTAAAGATTTATCCCTGCTATCCCTCTTGATATTTATCTCTCAGACCCTTTGACTCCTTAGAGGGATTATTTCGACACTTAGTCGAACTTCCAATCTGTGCACTCCGTGCAAAAAATTCCTATGCAATACTGAACTTCTTGTGGGCGAATGTGCACACCTTGCAACAGTCCCTTTGCACTCTTTGCAACAGAAGTTTCACGCTATCTCTTCTGAGCTTCTGAGTAGAAACAAACTCCATCAACACACTCCTTGTGGACTGTATGCACACCTTGCATGAGCTTAATGAAGAAAAAAAATTGAAACTTATCCAAATACTTCACAGTTTCATATGCTCAATGACATAACTCATTCATTTATGAAAACATAAAATAATAGGGAAACTGTAAACAATAGCAACACCATGCATTAGGTCAATATCCCTCTGTTATATTCCTTCCAATGTAAATGGCTACAGCCTGATAAAACAACTTACATTCTGTAACGATTATCTCCTACTAATATGTAGCTAACCTTATTTAGGTATACAATGCACCTACTTATACAAAAGGTCCTCTCGGGTTTCCTCCAACTACCTACTTGATGGAAATTAAATTCTACAGCTACTTAAGTACTAATACATAAACGTTCGTGACAGACAATTTAAGGTGAATCTTAAGATCCATGCCAAAATCAAATAACTAAAGGACGATCTGATCTCTTCTGGTTTTGACACGATCGTTCAACCTCCTCCCATTAACTTCTATGATTCATCTTTTACTTAGAAGTTCTCTGAGATACGCCATCTTTCAAAATTTAAAATTTTACTGAAAAGACGCGCTAAGCATTGTGCTTTCGTCCCATGTGGATTTGGTTGATAATGCTCCTGCATCATAATCCTCTAGGCAGAAAAATCATGGAATCCTTTCCATGAGCTCCTGCACTGACCTTCCATGCTTATATACATCAACTTCACTTACCCAAATGGCATCTTCTATCGGGTGTCCCTTCCACTCGACCAAATATTCAAAATAGGTCTTCCTCCTGGTCTTATTGCTAATCCTCTGATCACCGATCTTCTCCATATGTGGATTTTCTGCTATAGGCATATGATTTTCCCAGTGAATCTTCTCTTGATCTTGTGATCTCTCTGTGTCATCTTCCTTGTAAGGATACAAGTCTGAAACGTTGAATATGGGTGATATTCCCACATCTGTTGGCAGCTCTATCTCATAAGCATTTTTACCAAATTTTCTTAGGATCTTGCATGGTCCAATCTTCTTCAACTTCAGCTTGTTATATGTTCATCTTGGGAACCTTTCCTTCCTCAAGTGTGATAATACTTGATCTCCCACTTCAAATTGAAGTTCTCTTCTGTGTTGATCAACTCTACGTTTATACTTTGCATTGCTATTCTGCAACTGCTCCCTGATCTAGTTATGAAGCTTCTGCATTTCTGTAGCGAAGTCTTATACTGCAACACTTTTGAATTCACTCTGATCCATGTCTCTCAACTCTGATACCCCTCTTGGCATCATCCCATAGAGTATCTGGAATGGGATTTTTCTTGTACTTCTGTTTGGTGAGTTATTATATGCAAACTCTGCTTGTGACATAATTTGATCCCACTGGCTATGATGTTCAGTGACCAAACTTCTCAGCAAATTTTCTAAACTCCTATTTACCACCTCAATTTTTCCATCTGTCTGAGGGTGATATGATGAACTAAGAGATAGTTTTGTCCCCATATTCTTCCATAATGGTCTCCAGAAATGACCAACAGATTTAGTGTCTCTGTCTGAGACAATGCTCCTGGGCAATCCATGAAGTCTCACAACTTCCTTGAAAAACAAAATTGCAACATGTGTTGCATCACTGCTCTTCTGGAATGGGATAAATTGTGCCATCTTTGAGAATCTATCAAATACAACAAATATGGAATCACTCCCCCTCTGGGTTCTTGGTAATCCTAACACAAAATCCATGCTTATTGCATCCCAAGGCCTATCTGGAATAGGCAATGGATGATACAATCCAGTGTTCTGTTTCTTTCCTTTTGCATACTGGAAAATATTACATTTGCTCACAAACCTCTTCACCTTTTCTCTCATACTTGGCCAATAGTATGAACTGTTCAATTGTGCAAACGTCTTGTCATGGATGAAATTTCCTGCTAGACCTCCATTGTGTTTTTCCTTCAGCAGATTTTCCCTCATCGAGCACCTTGGTATGCACAATTGTCAACCTTTAAAAAACAATCCATATTGAATCATGTACTCTGTTTACTGGCTTCTGTCTCTGAGCACAAAATTTGCACATTCTTCCTTAAAATCTGGATCATCACAATACATATTCTTAAGGTGTTCAAACCCCAAGGTCTTGACCTGAAATTCCTGCAGAATCATACATCTCCTGCTCAATGCATAAATTTTTTTGTTAGTATTACCAAAAACATGTTTAATGACAAAAGTGATTTTTTTCATAAACTCTATCCACTTAGCATGTCTTTGGTTTAACTTCTCCTGTTTGGGCTTATGAATTGTAAATCTTGGTTATCGATATACAAGACAAATTCCTTTGGAACAAGGGAGTACCTCCATTTCTTCAAGACTTGAATTATGGCATAAAATTATTTGTCATATGTTGAGTACTTTCCCTTAGTCTCATTCATATTCTCACTGAAATATGCAACATGCCTATTGTCTTGGCTCAAAAATGCTCCAATTGCAACTCCACTCACATCACACCTTACTTGAAATGTTTTCCCAAAATTTGGCAAGACCAGAATTGGTAGTTCTGTTATCTTCTCCTTCAATATATTGAAACTTTTCTTAGCTTCTTCTGTCCATTTAAAATACTTGTGTCTCTTCTTCACTTTATCCATCATTGATGCACAAATTCCACTTAAATTTCTAATGAAATTCCTATAGAAACTGGCTAATCCATGGAATATTCTCACTTCAAACATACTCCTTGGTTATGGCCATTCTTTGATTGTTATGACCTTCTTGGGATCCATCTTCAATTCATTTGAAGAGATAAAAAAACCCAAGTAAATGAGTTCTGTCTTCATAAAAGAGGACTTCTTCAGATTTATCAACAACTTCTCCTGCTGTAGTCTCCTCATCACTAATGTCGGATGTCTCAAATGCTCTTCTTCAATTTTACTGAAGACCAGTATATCATCCAGATATACAATCAAAAACTTACCAATGAAATCCTTCAATAATTCATTCATCAGTCTCATAAAAGTACTTGGGGAATTTGTTAAGCCAAATGGAATAACAAGCCACTCATACAATCCCTCATTTGTCTTAAAGGCTATCTTCCACTCATCACCTTCTCTCATTCTTATTTGGTGATATCCACTTTTCAAATCTATATTTGAATTTTTTTTTTCTCCACTTAAGAAATCCATTAAGTCAGCCATCCTAGGCAAAGGAAATCTGTACCCGATGGTGATATTATTTATGGCTCTTGAGTCTATACACATTCTCCATCCTCCATCCTTCTTTGGACTCAACACAAATGGTACTCCGCATGTAATCAAGATTTCTCTGACCAAACTCTTGTCTAATAATTCATAGACTTGTTTCTTTACCTCCCCATTCTCTTGAGGTGTCAATATGTATGCTTCTTTGTTCAATAGACTTTTTCTTGGTATCAAGTCAATATGATGGCTGATACTTCTGATAGGTGGAAATGAGTCAGGCAACTCATCCACTACTATGTCAGCGAAATTCTCCAAAAATCCTTGAACTTCTTCAGGAAAATCATCCATAGAAGTAATTGCAAGGACCACTCTGGGTTTCCTCACCACAAAAAACGACATCTCATGTTCCTTCTTAAATTCACTCAGGAGTTCCTTCCCACTCGTGAGAAGTATGCTTGTGCTGGCTTCTTCTTTTACTTTCTTCTCCTCTATTGGCAAAAACATGCGTGTCATACCATTCTTTTCCAAAGTGTACGTGTTCTTTCTCCCATCATGAATGACATTCTTGTCAAACTGCCATGGTCTTCCCAACAAAACATGACATACATCCATGGGAATTACATCACACAAAATCTCATCTCTATATCCACCTATTTTAAATTCAATAAGGCATTGTTTAGTTACCATTATCTGGTGTCCTTTTTGCAACCATAAGACCTTATATGGATTTGGATGTGCAGTTGTCTCCAACTCCAATTTCTCCACCATTTCTATGGATACTATATTATCAGTGCTCCCACTATCATTTACCACCTTGCATACTCTGTCTTTAGTCTTGCAAGCTGCCCTGAACAAACTGTTCCTCTGCACTAGTTTTTCAGCTTCTGGTTCTGGCTTCATGAGAACCTTCCTCAATATTAGATATTTTTCATCCTTTGCACCTTCTGCTTCAACATTCCTTTTATGTGCTTCTGAAATGTGAGCTTCACCTCCTCTTTTTTTCTTTCTCTCGAGACATTCCAAAGACTTGTGTCATGGTTTTCCAATGGTATAACATATTATCTCTCCTCCTCTACTTCTTCCTCTTCTTCTGGAAAAAGAATTTCTTCCACCAGGCTATCTTCCTCTAGAGCTTCCTCCTCTTTCTGAGTGACTGTGGGTTTTCTCATCCTCACCCTTGGGATTCTGTGCCTTATCATGGGAAACTCCTTTACCTCCGGGCTTCTACCTCTTCCTCCCTGGCTTTGTTTTCTGGCCAACTTCTCCTCTGCTTTCAATGCATATTGATATACTTCCTCTACTGTCCTCACTGACATCATGCTGATTTCATTCTGAATTTTATATCTCAGCCCATTTATGTACCTGGCAACTTTCTCTTCATCTTTCTCCCTCTGTCCAGTCTTGATGTTCATCTTGTAAAAATCTTCTGTGTACTCTTTCATTGTCATTCCCTTCTATCTCAAGTTATGCATCCTCCTGAACATATTTATCTGATAATCCTTGGGCATGAAATTAGCGTTCATCTTGGCTACCATTCTATCCCAACTCTTGATCTTTTTCTTACCTTTACTTCATCTGTCAGCCTGCAGTTTGTACCACCAAAATGTTGCATGTCCTTTCAGTCTGGTGACATAATGTCTCACCTTCATGTCCTCAACGACATATTCATAATAGAAATACTTGTCCATGGACCTTATCCAGTCCAACAAATCTTCAACATCCAAATTGCCTTCATACATTGGGATGTCTATCTTTTCTCTAGCTCCCAACTTTACAACAACTTTCAGTAAGCATTCTTCGACAACATATCTCCATGAAACTTATTCAACCTCTACCTCTTCACTTTCTGCCTCACTGACGTCTCCAGCGTTAGGTGCTCTCCTTTGTGTTGCTTCCATCGCTTCCAACCTTGCACGTAGTTCCCTCATTTCCCTTTTGACAACTCGATTGGCTATAGGCGGCTCCACACATCTCCTCGGTGGAATTGTGTTGATTGGTTCTCACAAATAGAGTACAAATTTGAGTTATTTTAGGCTCTAATACCACTTGACGCAGACCCCCCTACTCTCCCTCGAGGCTGCTCGACCTCCCGTTCAAGGATCATTAAATATTCTCGAGCTGGATTATCTCCTCGGGACCTTGCTGGTCTCAAACTCAATCAAACACATGCCTTGTTATCTCCCTCATGATTTTCATGGTCACGATATGATCCTTACTAATTTGTTTGTCGATCGACGGTTCATAGTAATTGTAGGTTGCCAACATGATCGCTCTTTATCGGAGAGTTTTTTCCCCACAATCAGAAAAGTGCTCACCCAGTATCGATTGAATCATGGTCGTTGATCCCATGTCCCGAAGAGATCAACAGTTCTAGCGAATAACAGGCTGCGAACTAGCACGTTCGCTATTTTTTCCTTCGCTCCCCACAATGATTCCCCACCATCAATTTTTCGTTCTCAGATCGATGGATATCCGCGGGTCCTACTCTCTTAGCACCCTTTTTCCAAATGTCACACTAATGTGCACTATATTCTTCCTTGCATGTGACCTTGGGATGTGACCCAGGGCTTAACCTCTTGGCACTGCATGACTTCAGAACCTTCAACCAAGATCAGATCAATGGTCCATGGCCTCCTTCACAATCAACAATCAAGATCCACTTTCAACCTCCACTTCCCCCCAGAGTATTCCATACCCGAAGTTCCATATCAGGTGCCACACGTCCACGTCAAATCAACGAATCTAGTCCACTTCGGGACTTTAGCCTTCAGACATCTCGACTTCTCCATGCCCACTTTCTCCCAAAACGCTTTCACCCAGAGTTCAAAATCTATCGACACGTGTTTCAAACTCCTACTCTTGCTTCTTCTCGAAGTAATTCCNTATCAGGTGCCACACGTCCACGTCAAATCAACGAATCTAGTCCACTTCGGGACTTTAGCCTTCAGACATCTCGACTTCTCCATGCCCACTTTCTCCCAAACCGCTTTCACCCAGAGTTCAAAATCTATCGACACGTGTTTCAAACTCCTACTCTTGCTTCTTCTCGAAGTAATTCCACCCGAAGTACACGATCTGTTGACATGTGTCTTTCTGGATTCGACGACCACTATCCACTTCGACTCTTTGGGCTTCAGGAGTTTCAAACTTCTGCGCACTCGTTCCTCCCGGAGTGGTTTCACTTGAAGTTGACGGATTCCCGCCACATGTCCTTCTGGATATGACGTTCCATATCTTCTCCACTCACGTTGAATTTCTTTCTAAGCATTGAGCCTCCAAACTTTCGGATCTCTCGCCACGTGCTCTTCGCAACAAACGGTTGTGATCCGCTTCGGCCTTCGAGACTTCAGGATTTTGTCACACTCCACACTTGGAATCCTTCGAAGTGAATTTTCCCAAAGTCTCAGATTTGTCGACACATATCTCCTGGCAACCAATGACCTGGATCTACTTCGTCCTTCGGCTCTATGGAAATTTCACTTTCTCCTTGTCCACAAAACTTTCGAAGTGCTTTCACTCCAGAGTTGTGGATCTTACGCCACCTATCCCTATGGATGATGGATGGTCCATGGCCTCTTTAGAACTTCTGAAAATCCTTAGTCCTATGTGCACGTAGAGACTTAAAACTCGTGCACTTTTCCTAGATCCAACGATCTGGAACGATCCCACTCCCTCATGGATGGATCTTAGCCAGTGACTCGTGAAACCTTCAGAGCTTCACTCCCTTGAATATTTCTCCCCTCTATCTCTGTTGAGATTTATCTCTTGGACCCTTTGAATCCTCATAGGGATTACTCCGACACTTAGTCGAACTTCCAATCTGTGCACTCCTTGCAACATATTCCTACGAAAGACTTAACTTCTTGTGGGAAAATGTGCACACCTTGCAATAGTCGCTTTGCACTCTTTGCAATGGAAGTTTCACACTATCTCCTCTAATATTCTGAGTCGAAAAAAACTCCTTCAACGCACTCCTTGTGGACTGTATGCACACCTTGCATGAGATTAATGAAGAAAAAAAATTGAAACTTATCCAAATACTTCACAGTTTCATATGCTCAATGACACAACTCATTCATTTATGAAAACAAAAAATAATAGGGAAACTGTAAACAATAGAAACACCATGCATTGGGTCAATATCCCTCTATTCTATTCCTTCCAACATAAATAGCTATAGCATGATAAAATCAACTTACATTCAGTAATGACTATCTCCTACTAATATGCAGCTAACCTTATTCAGGTATACAATGCACCTACTTATACAAGAGGTCCTCTCAGGTTTCCTCCAACTACCTACCTAATCAAAATTAAATTCTACAGCTACTTAAGTCCTATTAGATAAACGTATGTGACAGAAAATTTAAGGCGAATCTACAGATCCATGCCAAAATCAATTAATTAAAGGATGATACGATCTCTTCTAGTTTTGAAACGATCATTCAACCTCCTCCCATTAACTTCTCTGATTCATCTTTTACTCAGAATTTCTATGAGATACGACTCTTTAAAAATTTAAAATTTTACTCAAAAGGCGTGCTAAGCGCCATGATTTCATCCCATGTGGCTTTGGTTGACGATACTCCTGCATCACTTTCATGGGTTGGGGAGTTTTTACAGAAATTTCATTAGAAATTTCAGTGGTATATGTGCTGTGATTTTTGAAACCATTAAAAACGAACAACAACCATTCAAGTGGACAACAATAGATGAAAAATGATTCAGATTATTAAAGAAGAAGATCACTGAGAAACTAGTTTTAACTCTTCTAGATTTCCATAAACCATTTCAAGTTAAGTGTGGTGCAAGTGGAACGACCATTGGTGTCGTTATCAGTCAAGATGAGAAGCCTATTGCCTATTTCAGTGAGAAATTGAATGAAGCCAAACATAAGTACACTTCTTATGATAAGGAGTTCTATGCAGTGATACAAACTTTGAATAAATGGAGACACTATTGTTGACGCTAAAAATCGCAACAAGGAATTTCGCCTGCAAAGTATTGCTAAAGCCTATTATTTAAACTATGCTAATAAGATATAATACTATTAGGTTGGTTCCCTTGTAGATTGGAGGCTCGGAGGTAGTCTTATCACACATTTTATGCTATTGTTTCAATGTTTCTTATAGGGTTTTATATGATTGATGATGCAGTCTTGGTTTTGTTTGCAACATAATGGCAGATGGATAATGCGTTTTATGCGATGATTCCCTTATTCTAAGCTCTAAATTCTATGTTATGAGTGGAATATATATACTATTGTTACATTTGATATTTTGGCAATGATTCATTACCTTTTACACCTGCATATGACACATGTTAGTAACAACATGAAACACAAGCAATGAAAATAAACTTATGGAAAAAATTCAAGGAAAGGAAGTATACTATATTATGTTAAGGGGTTATGTGAAAATAAAATGAAAAGGAATTAGTGTTAGTCCTAACTAGCAATGGTTAGTGGTTATATGAATTATATGGAGTTATATTGGGCACATTTGATATATGGTATGGTTTTTGGCAATGGTTAATATGGATCGGGGTGGCGCAATTGACAAACAATATGTCACAAGTTTCAATTTATGGGATTAATGACATAGTTAATGGTTTGGCCTTTGGGTTCTATGTCGTGTACTACAAAATTGAATGTGAGGAAGATGGAAGTAACGTGCAGTAAATTCACGTCACTCCATACTTCTCCCACTGGGCCATCACCCTAGCATGGTTATTGTTTCATTTGGTTTGCTGTGGTTAAGCTCCAAGATTCAAGCCTGGAAGGAACTGCTCAACCAAATCGCGCTTTTAAAGCCATTGGTTACAGGCATGGTTCTTTTCTCCCATCCATGAATTTTTCTTTGTGTATGAAACAAATGATCGCTCAGTAATATATTGGTTTTTGTTTTTCTGAGGTTGGAAACTGTGTAAACGTGTTGGTCGTTTCTCTGGAATTACTGTATGGTTATTCGTTTGCAAATGAAAAATAATTGATTTATTGAAGTTATGATTTCATGGCTGTTCTGTGTGGTGAAGATAATGATGGATCTTTGTGTTTTAAGTATTTGTGGGTATTTTGTTGGAGGGCTTCACTCTGTTTAGCCTTGTTGGCTGCCTCCTCACAATTATGGTAACCATACCCGATTGTAATCGGTTGCTATGGGGTTGTTGTATATGTTTTCAAACTACCTTTGGTCACTGTGTATCTTCCAGATCCATGCTTGCGGGTAATTCGCCTGGTCATGGGCTTATTTTGTGATATTGTCATCAACACAATTGGTTATGGGGTGGCCATTATGCGAAGAAGTATGCTTTATGGTTGTTGGCAATACCCGGGGTCTACATTTTCATTGGCATTGTTATATATTGGTTCGAATCTTGAGAAAAATGTGAGGATTATGCCTATGTGCATTCTTAGTATTTGTTAGTGTCCAACGAGCAATTGTTTCTCCTCTGCATCGTTTCCTACCCTACCCGATGTTGAACTGTCACACTATTACAAAAGATGAGAATTATAAAAGCCTGTGGTTCCACCGTGCTTGTTTCGAAGGTTTTCTACCTACTGTTGATATGTTCGATTTCTAGTCTCCCTATGTTATGGTGACCGAGCGAGCTCTTGATTATTCTTTGTGTTCATGGTTACAAAGCCTGATTTTGATAACCCTAACTAGTCGTACTCTTGTTAGGTATCTTGTTGATTGTCATAAGTTGGTTGAGTGGTTATGACAGTCACTTTGAGTATTGTCTCATCTCTATTTGATCAGGTTGTTGGAAATTTGTAATTGGGGATGAGAATCGATATACAGTCAAGGGGCTACCTCCTTTTGTTGTAACAGTTGCATCGATAACCTAGTTCATTTTTTTTAATTGGTTGATTGGGAGTAATTGGTGTACAGTGAGACAGTTGCCTCTTTTCGTTATATATTGGTCATTGTGTTCCTACAATGTGTTTTCAATTGTTAGTTGGTGTCTGCTGTGTGTTTTATTAGTCTCGATCGAGATCATTGCAAGTTGGGGAAAATGATGATTGTGACTTCTCTGTTTACTATGTATGGATTATGGAGACATCGTGCATTGTTTTATTTAATTTCACCATAAAAAATGAAGCTCGGGTTTTATATTTTGGTTTCATTGCAAGTTTTATTATTTAATATTATCAAAGGAGTGAAATAAAACAAGTTTTAAAAAGTCTGTTCAACTTGGGAAAAGACTTGTGTCTATGTTTGATTTGGGAAATTGTGAATTATGGGCAGTGGTTGATATTTTTATATGCTGAACATATTGAATCAATGTGGCTGTGTGTTCCTTTTGATTTTGTTTAAATAAAAATAAAAGAAATGAAAGGAAACAAGTATTCTCTTGACAAGAACGTTGAAAGGAATAGTGATTATGAGTATGATTATAGACTG
Organism: Picea mariana; assembly: GCA_032191745.1. Lineage (NCBI taxonomy): Eukaryota > Viridiplantae > Streptophyta > Pinopsida > Pinales > Pinaceae > Picea > Picea mariana. The sequence continues at coordinate 453,910 of JASDQU010099799.1, read as the reverse complement.
TGTTAATAGAGAAGTCTGAAGAGTTGAATGTGGGACAGTGAATAGTTTTGACACACAAGAATTGTTAATTGGTATTGGTATTCGTGCATTGAATGCAAAGCTATTTTTTATGGATTACTTAATTAGTTTTACGAACAATATTTGTTATTTTCCCTATCATTATTTCAATTTTCTCACATTAAAACTCCCCTCGCCTTCCCATATTCACTATCAACTCCAAGTTCTTAAATTTTAATTATAGTTAAGATAAATTTTGTATTATGATAGTTAACGGATCGCACGGGGATGAATTATCATGATATATTCTTTTGATTTACAATACAGTTGATTGTTTGATGTTTTGTGAGCAATAATCATGATCTATTTCCCTCTCATTTTAACACTTTTCGCTCAATACAATCCCTCACATATCCTAGAACCCTTTTCACCCCCTCCTCATTGACAAATATTAAACAATTTGTATGGATTGGATTGCATGAGTCTGATATGTTGCTGAGCCAAACTTTGTTACATATTTAAAAGAGTTTCATGTATGGTTGTTGAAGAAACTATTTGCTAATCAATAATGCATACAGGAATGAGATTTTTCAGCAGAGGTATCCATGGCATGGGTAACAGAGGAAGAGGAAATTGGAACAGGGGCCCTAGAAGGCCAAGGTTCTCTATACACTTTGATGCAGACTCGTAAGAATTGGGCCAACTATTTCAAGTTGGATTTTTTTAACTGGATTGGGCAAGGAGTGGTCCAACCTAGGCCAAAAAGGCCTCCCTTCCAAGCCCTAGATGTCCCTGGTATCCCAGTGCCCCCTCATGTCTCACTACAACCTGAATTCCATGAAAACAACGAATGGCAAGAGATTGTCCACCCATCAGTCTCCCAACATCGTGGCTGGCCTAACTTATCTTGTTAAGGTCCTAACCTGCACATAGGTAGATCAATGTATTCAGATGTAATAAAGGTCAATATTAATAAGACCTTTCAATAAAATAGAATAAGGCGGATGTAAGAAGACCTAATAGAAGATTCTGCTTCTAGAAGGATCTTCCTCTAGATGTTTCTCTTAATATACATATTTAGTATAAATAAGGGTCGAGGGTATGAAAACCCTAGCTTGGAGATTATTGTAACAGAGCGCTGCTCGACTGGAGGTTTCCCCCTCGAAGAGGCCTATGAACATTGCTTTCTGAATCAAAGTGCTTTTCTATTGCTATTTCGTATATCATTTCTGTGTATTGTGAAGATTATGCTGGATATTTTACTGTTATTCTGCTATTTCTAGCATTCTATTTCTGTTCTGCATATTTTATATATCTGGTATCTTGCAAGTGGTATCAGAGCACTTTCCTTGGCAGAAATTGTGGGTAATTTTTTCCAGGGTAGAGACGTATTTCAGCGTCTTTAAGCCACAGAGATCTGTTGTTACGCGCATAAACCCACGGTTGAGGGATTCATACACGCAGGAAATACAAGTGGTTCTTAAGCGCACATCTGTTGGCCACCCTTGTAACCCCTGTTGGTACCCCTTTGAGTGGTAGCGCATTCGACAACACCTGTGTACGGATTGGCCTAGATTTCCTGAAGCCCTCTTTAGATAAATCTATCGGCCGCCGGACTGCTATAGTGTCACCGAGAACAACACTCGGGAAGATACTCTCTAGTACCTGGGTAGTCGGGTAGTACGGCTAAGGGTACGGTCTATCCTCCTTAGTTAGTGCCCTGAGATATTGGGCCGAGTACTACTGTTGGACCCCACACATATATCAGAGAGCTATAGCACAAGGAAAACCCTTGTCTGTATAACCCTTGAATACCTAACCCTTGGGGAACATAAACAACAACATAAACAAATTAAACCGGCGAGATCTATTAACACGCATCTGTGTTCGGGTTGCTAAGAAAATACTCTCTGGTTTAGAATTTGGGGATTTTAGCACTGTAGCATTCTTCAGACCAAAGAATAACCCCGCA
>JASDQU010099799.1:426937-450703 GCA_032191745.1 Picea mariana | reverse complement strand
GTGGCGGGTGCTGTGAAAATGTGCGTCTCCAAATAGGTGACTACCACCTCAAATCCCATATGTTTTCTATTGACATGGGCGGTTGCGACATTGTGTTGGGTGTCGAATGGCTAAGAATCTTGGGTCCCATTCTCATGGATTTTCAGAACTTAACCATGCAATTTGACCAAGGAGGCCACAAACATAAATTTCAAGGCATCACTGCGGGTTCTCCTGAAGTCATCAGTTCTCTTCGCATGGAAAAATTGCTCAAAAAAGGTCATTCAGGTGTCATAGCCCAACTCCACGCCATACAAGCCACATATATCACACCCGTGCCCCAAGACCTCCAAGACCTCCTTTCTAAACATCAAACAATATTTTCCACTCCCCAAGGACTCCCTCCTTCCTGCGGTGTCCATGATCATTCCATTCCCCTTGTCCCAGGAAGCCTTCCCCCCAATATACGTCCATATCGCCACCCCTTTGCACAAAAGAATGAAATTGAAAAAATGGTCCAGGAACTCCTTACTGCCGGAGTCATCCGTCCTAGTACGAGCCCTTACTTCTCTCCAGTCGTCATGGTACTGAAGAAAGAAGGTTCTTGGAGAATGTGTCCTAACTTCCGTGCTCTCAACAAACTAACCATCAAAGACAAATTTCCCATTCCGGTCATTGATGACCTTCTGGATGAATTGTGTGGCGCCCAATTCTTCACCAAACTTGATCTTCGCTCGGGCTATCACCAGATACGTATAAAATAGTCCGACATTCCCAAGACAACCTTTCACACTCATGAGGGCCACTACGAGTTTTTGGTCATGCCCTTTGGTTTGTGTAACACCCCCTCCACCTTTCAGAGCCTCATGAACCATGTCTTCCGCCCTTTTCTCCGTCATTTTGTCTTAGTTTTCTTTGATGATATCCTCATATATAGCAAGACATGGACAGACCATCTTACTCATGTGGATCAATTTCTTAGCCTACTCTCTCAGCACCATCTTTTTCTGAAACAGTCCAAATGTGCTTTTGGTGCATCCGAAGTAGAATACTTGGGTCATATGGTGGGCAAGGATGGCGTCGGGGTGGACCCAAAAAAGATTGAAGCTATGCAAGACTGGCCGCACCCAAAGACTCTCAAAATCTTGCGTGGATTTTTGGGCCTCACAGGGTATTATCGTAAGTTCGTTAAAAACTATGGAAATATTGCAGCACCTCTCACGGATCTCTTAAAAAAGAACTCTTTCACTTGGACCCCGGCAGCTGCTCAAGATTTTCAAACCTTGAAGATGGCCATGTGCACCACTCCGGTTCTGGTCCTTCCCGACTTCACAAAGACATTTGTGTTGGAATACGATGCCTCAGAGAAAGGAATTGGCGTTGTCCTTATGCAAAAGGGTCAACCTTTGGCCTTCAATAGCAAACAACTGTCTGAAAAGAATCTGGGAAAACCCATTTATGAAAAAGAAATGTTGGCGATTCTGCATGCCATTGAATTATGGCTTCCTTATCTCTTGGGGAAATGATTCCAAATTAATACCAACCATCAAAGCCTCAAGTACTTTCTGGAACAACGCATTTCCTCCTAGGAGAAACAAAAATGGGTCAGTAAGCTCTTTGGATATGATTATGAGATCATTTACAAGAAGGGCAAAGACAATGTCGTGGCGGATGCACTGTCCCGAAAATATGAAGACGAAGGATCCCTTTTTTCTCTTTCCTTAATTGTACTCGATTAGCTGCAAGCTATGCACCAAGAATGGCTTCAATACCTCAAAAGTTTGCATCTGATCCAACAACTGCAGAACAAGGCTCAGGCTCCCCCAGGGTACTCCTGGCTCCAGGATGAGGTTCGATACAAAGGCTGCTTGTATTTAAGTAAACAATCCAAGCTCAAATCCATGGTACTTTCTGAGCTTCATGCTACACGCACAGTGGGGCACTCAGGGTTCACCAAAACATATGACCGAGTCAAACGTTCTTTTTTCTGGGATGGTATGAAACAGGACATCGGTAAGATTGTGGCTGAATGTGAGGTATGTCAATGCAACAAGGGAGAAACAATCAAATCTCCAGGCACCCTCCAACCTCTTCCGATTCCCCCTGCTATTTGTAAGGATATCTCTATGGAATTTTTTACAGGCTTACCCAAATCGGGGAATAAATCAGTCATAATGGTGGTGGTGGATCGCCTTTCCAAGTATGCTCATTTTTGGGCTCTTCACCACCCATTTACTGCATCCACGGTGGCTCAAATTTTCATGGATCAGGTCTTCAAGCTTCATGGCATGCCAAACTCTATTGTTTTTGATCGAGACCCAACTTTCACAACCAATTTTTGGCAAGAAATGTTTAAGCTACAAGGCACACAATTGCATCTCAGCTCAACTTATCATCCCCAGACAGATGGTCAAACGGAAGTCGTCAACAAGTGTTTGGAAAAATATCTGAGGTTTTTTGCCTCTGAAAAACAACACCAATGGGCTCAATGGTTACCCCTCGCCGAATGGTGGTACAACACTACATACCATACAACCACTTGCATGACTCCTTTTGAAGCAGTGTATGGACAGAAGCCACCGTCAGTTCTCTCATACTTCCCGGGTACCTCGAATGTCCAGGCGGTTGACCAAACACTTACATTTCGAGAGGATATCCTTCGTACCGTTAAAGAGAACTTGGTCATGGCCTAGAATAGAATGAAGCAACAAGTAGATCAAGGTCGCTCCGAACATCAATTTGTAGAAGGGGATCAGGTATTTCTGTGACTGCAACCATATAAGCAAACTTCCCTCAAGGCCGAACAGTGTCAGAAGCTAGCACCCAAATTTTATGGCCCTTACACAGTTCTCAAGCGTGTGGGACAAGTCGCATATCAGTTAGCTCTGCCCAGTCAGTCGAAGCTACATCCTGTTTTTCATGTTTCATGCTTGAAGAAGGTGATTGGAACCAGTTGCCAAATTCAAACCAACCTTCCAGAGTTAGCTGAAGAAGGATCCATTTGGCTACAACCAGAAGCAGTTTTGGACCAGAGGGAGTGTCACCTACGTCAAGAACCATCAAGGAAGTGCTAGTACAGTGTAAAGATATGACTCCAGCAGATGCCACTTGGGAACCAACTACCATTCTGCAGCAGTTTCCACATCTCAAGCCTCGAGGACAAGGCTATTTTTAAGGGGGTGGACATGTTAAGGTCCTAACCCGCACATAGGTAGATCAATGTATTCAGATGTAATAAAGGTCAATATTAATAAGACCTTTCAATAAAATATAATAAGGCGGATGTAAGAAGACCTAATAGAAGCTTCCTCTTCTAGAAGGATCTTCCTCTAGATGCTTCTCTTAATAGACATATTTAGTATAAATAAGGGTCGAGGGTATGAAAACCCTAGCTTGGAGATTATTGTAACAGAGCGCTGCTTGACTGGAGGTTGCCCCCTCGAAGAGGCTTGTGAACATTGCTTTATGAATCAAAGTGCTTTTCTATTGCTATTTCGTATATCATTTCTGTGTATTGTGAAGATTATGCTGGATATTTTACAGTTATTCTGCTATTTCTAGCATTCTATTTCTGTTCTGCATATTTTATATATCTGGTATCTTGCATATCTCTACCTGCTCCTCCACCTGTTAATCAAATTGTCCAAGCTGCTCTTGTCCACTCACTAGTACAGTCTTCCCATGCAAGAAAAAGGTTAAATACCAAGGCCCACTATGATCTTGACAAAGGAAAAGCCGTTGCTACCCCCTCCTCACCCTCAAATGAATCTGCCAAATCCGTGTCCTCCTGCATTCATTTGAGAGATGATTGCTCTCATGTGATCAATGAGATTATGCCTAAAGGCTCTACACAACCTAAGTAAAATTCAGAGATATCAAAGGGTCACAACGACAACAAGGGAAAAATTGCTTCCTAGAGTGGCAAATATGGATTTTAAGTGTTTTTATTTATTGATTGTTGAGAACAATTGACTTCTGAAATTTTGGACAACACTTTTTTTGGATATATGGGTAATATATTTTGGAAATAATTTCAATTATCATTGATATAAATTGTCAAAATATGAGAGTGATGATGGGAGTCACAAGGAGGGATGTTTTGATTGATTAACTAGTTGTGTTATGTTTGTTAAAGAATTAAAGGGAGTCACAAGGGGTCCCACCTACTAGTTATTATTTATTAAAGACCCTTATTATGATTTTATTACTTTTCCCTCTTAACTAAAAGTTGGTTGAGTTTTAGTTAACTTAACTAAAGAAGTAGTTCAACTAATTCTAATTGCTTAAAGGCAAAAGGAAAATGAGGAACAAAGGGAGGATAGAAGGAGAAGCATAGTGAGGGTCCTATTTTAGACAACAAGATTCAAGGCTGAATTACATCATTCAGACACTTGTTTTTCAGAGAGTCGAGTGGGAAACAATCCGTGACAAGCTGATCCAGCTTTTAAAGTTCATTTTTTAACTTTATGTGAGAAGTCCTTTTGTATGGTTTTCATCGGGGACATCTAAGTTTGACTTTGGTCCAAAACTTCCTTAGGGAATTTTGTAAAGAGAACGATTCTTTTGATAAATTGAAATGAATTAAACGATTTCTTTATGTCTCATCTATTTTGATTATTGACTTGGTGTCTTTACCTCTGTCTCTATATTTATTTCAGCATCTATTATATTCAGAAAATTACATAAATAATGAATTTTCCAGCAAGCTTTCATTTATAAAAAAAATTAGCCTAAGCACTTGTAATCAATACTTGTGAATTAGGATACAAATTTTGATGGCTATAAACATAGGGTGACATTCCCGTTTATCTTTCTTTATCCAAGTAAGATATGAAAATTCTTGGGTAAGATCATTTCATATCTTTTCCTTAACATTTATTTGGCGACCATATTGGGGATATCTTCAATATCTCTTTGGCTGATTTTTTATGCTTGATTATCATCGAATACATTTATTTTTCTGATATTGATTCTTTGACTATTTTATTTCTTAATGTCTGTACCTGTTGCAAGGCAGCCCAATATTGAGCTCGGTTTGCAATATCATACCAACGTTGCTTTGAATTTGTGTAACACCATTTTAGAGACTTCTAATACTCGGGCTGAGCTTAATCATTCATGGGCATCAATTGAATGAGACATTAGTTCCCAAGAACGTTGGGAAGCTAGACGTAGACAGCCTAGAAATCAACAATAACCTTTTGATTCCTTCAACTTTGACCTTCTTTTCATGTCCTTAGACCCTCATGTTTCTAGGAGAAGGAGAGGCTTATCACCTGAAATTAATCCTATTTCTGAAATATGAAGAATGAACGTTGTCTTATCTACCCAACAAAGTGCTCTAAGGAGAAATTTGTCTGATTCACCGAGTTTGACTTTCTCTCCCTTACCTATCATCCACAAGATGGCATCTAGTGGTGGCTCTTGTGGCACTGGAAGTGCTTCCTCCTCTCAGTATTCAACTTCATCAGTGATTGGTAGCTTATATAGCCACCATGTCCCTGTCCAATCTACCACAAACCCCACCAAATTCATTAAAAATTATGGGATTTTTCAATTTGAAGAAGACACTACAACCACACCGTGGCATGTTTCCTCTCCTATTAACCTAGCACCTGCTACTCATCCACTTCCTAAATTCAAAGAGAATCTTCCTAGGTTTTCGGGGAATAACACTGTCACTACAAATGAACACCTGGTGGCATTTTCTAATGTCTATCAAAACGTAGGAGCCAATGACAACGATACTTGCATGCGCTTATTTGTCAATTCCTTGGAAGGAAAGGCTGCGACCGATTTCTTTGACCTTCCTCCTAATATTCTGTCTACTTGGGAGGAGTTAGTATATTGGTTCAAATCCACCTATGGGAAATCTAAAAGCCCAGCTGAGCAGTTACAGGAGTACAATAACATTTCCTATAAAGACGGTGAGACCATCAAGTCCTTCAACTTACATTTCACTAAGTTATATAATCAAATCCCTGAACTCATTCGACCTTAGAACCAAGCCACTTTCATGCATTAACTTCCCCCTATCGTGATAGGCTTGAGGAAAAATCCATTGATAACCTTGGTTCCGCTTTGCATACGTGTTTGGAGTATGAAGAACAACTCAAAAGAACATGTATTCCTTAGGGAGAATTGGTTAAACAGATGGACATGTCCACCCTCTTATAACTAGTACAAGACATGAATAATCATATGATAGCATATGAGAAAAAGGGAAATGTCTTCCCTTTGACCCCTGGAGCTTCATCCTCTTCTTCACCCCCTTTTAGAAATCCAATTGAAAATAATTTTCAGCCTAAAGATATCATGCCTCGAAGTTGGTGTAAATTTTGCGAGGAACACCATGAGGAAACCACATGTGAGGTAAAGAAGAGTGCCAGAGATAAGATCTTTGGTAAAAGACTAGAAACTACCATCGTTGTCCTATATTTTGCAGGGCCAGAAGATGTCATGGTCATCAATACTAGGAACAAATCCTATGCTCCCAAAGGCAAATATGATCCTTCTCGCAATTCTTCTAGCTCGATCTCATCTTCACCAACTACTACTATTCAGGTTCCTAAGGTTCATGATAGTCAAGGAACTACTTCCCCTCTCCCCACTTCCAAATACAATATTCTGAATCAATTGGCGAACATCAAAGCATATGCAAACCTTCTAGACATGGTTGCCATCCCTGAACAACAGAGGCATCTAAAAACATTCATGGAAGGAAAAGATTCCATTGTAGCCAACCTCTTTGAAGAGGTAAATGAAGGGGATTCATTTGTAAATAAAGTAGGTGTACATAACTTTAGATACCCTGGAAAAAATCCCCCTTTTTATATTTCTGTAAAAATTATGGATAAGATCGCTCATTGTTGCCTCATTGATGGCGATTCGGGCCCAAGTGTAATGTCAAAGATTATTATGGAAGAGATAGGATTGTCTTGTACAAATGAAAATGATAGAAGCATGCTCTCTTATAATAGTCTACAAAAAACAACCATAGGTGAGATTAAATATGTGACCTTAGTTTTGTGCGCACACCCTGAAATAAGGACAACCCTTAGTATTCAGGTAATTGATATGCCAGTAATAAATTACTCAATCATATTAGGAAGAGATTGGAAATATTTGACGGGTGGATACCTCTCACTCGATGAGACACACTTATCCATTCCTCAGAATGGTAAAAACATCATAGTCCTTAGAGAGGGAAGGATTTCACCTTACATAGAGAGTTTCCCACAACCTAATGTGAACTATATCGAAGAGGACCTAGGGGTGTATTCCATATTTGCTGAGGAGGATAACATTCCCTTGGAACAAATTGATTTAGATGATGGTATGTGGCACATGCACTTTGATGGTTCATTCTCTATTGAAGGTAACATAGCTGGCATTATCTTGTACTCTCCTGTAGGGAAAACTCATAAATTTTTTTACAGGTTGGAGTTTTCTTGCACAAACAATGTCACGAAATTCGAAGCTTTATTATTAGGCATTGAAAATGCCCATAATCTAGGTTGTGGTAACCTTACAGTTTTTGGAGATTCCGAGCTTGTTGTGAACCTTGTATGTAAGATATACTCTCCTAGCAACAAGTTGATGAAACAATACACCCAAATTTTTGGGGATTTATCTTGAACCTATTATCTTTCAACATTACTCATGTTAAGAGGGAATTGAACTCAATGGATGATCGATTAGCTGTTTTTGCAACCTCTCCTAGTCGACAACTTCTGCCACACAGACCTCATTGTAATTTTCAATCTCTATATCGTCCACATATCCCTGAAAATATAGAATCATGGAAGGTATTCCCTAGCGATGAGAGAATCCGTGCTTTCATTCAAAATGAACCTTATAAGCCCAAGGAAATTATATCCATAGAAGATAACAATATTCCTAAGGGCTTGAATCCTCTAGAGAGTTCATTTTCATCGAGTGATGTAGCCAATAAAGAGAAACATAAAGAAGAGGATTCGAAAAGGAAGGTGGGTGAAACCATCTCCTTGAACATTGGGATGCCTGAGTCTCCAAAGAATGTTAAAATAGGTGCCCAATGTTCTGATGAAGAGAAGATGAAGTTTGCCAAGCTGATTGGCGAATTTCAAGATTCTTTTGCTTGATATTAAAAGGATCTTCGTGGTTTTGATTCTTCTCTTATACAACATGCCATTCCCACCAAGGAAGGCATAAAAATAGTTAGGAAAAGACAAAGACCTATCAACCCTGCATTGGAAGCAACTATTCGAAAGGGATTGAAAAAACTCTTGAAGGCTGGAATCATCCTTACGATCAAGTATTCTGAATGGGTTTCCAATTTGGTCCCTGTTCGGAAAGCCACTGATCATACCATATTTTGCGTTGATTTTCATGCATTAAATTGGGCTATTATAAAATATCACTCTCCGCTCCCTAACATGGAAATGATTTTTCAACAAGTTGCAAGGTCATAGATGACGCCCTTACTTGACAGTTTTTCTGATTACAATCAAATCAAGTTAAAATGGGAAGATAAATACAAAACCACCTTTATTACTCATTGGGGTACCTTGACTTATGAACGTATGCCTTCTGTCTTATCTGATGCGAGTACCACTTTTAAAAGATCTATGCAAATAAATTTTGACGATTTGACCGACAAGATTATTCATATCTATCTTGATGATCTAATCGTGTACCTTAAAGGGATATCAATTGTCTCGAAGTTTCAAGAATTATGGCTGGGTCCTTTCAAGATCACTTTTGTCATGGGTACACACTCTTACATTCTGAAATATTTACAGGAGCGACTGTTTTCCTACAATACTAACGATTCTCACTTAAAACACATCATGGAACCAACTTAAAAAGTTTTAACACTGTTTGGATTTTCTGTATATTATTAGTTTAGTTCTGTTTTCATTTCACCACTTGTTTCCAATTCCTCTTTTACAGTATTTTAAATTCTTCTTTCCTTTTAATAACTTTCCTGTTGCTTTTGCAATTGTGTCATTTTATTTCTACTGTTTTAAAATTTTGCAGTTCCATTTTTGTCATGACTTTTATTGCTTTTCATCTTTTAGTTTAATTTTGGTCAAGAATAAGATGTTGGATCAGTTCTGCCAGAGTGACACTCCTGCAAGGTATTGTTAGTCAATAAAAATCAAGATTACACAATTGTTACGATATTCCCCCTGAAAGCATAATTGATTTTGTTATTTGCTTTCACTATTGTCTTATAAAGAAATTGGTTACCTCTCGCTTCTGCTTCCCATTTCTTCATCCATTTGAGAGTTAAAAGAGAAAGTCCATACAGTTTTTCTCCTTGAAGTCAATAATTTTTTTTGGTTGGATGATTATGCATACAGGGATAAACCCCCTCATACTTAACATTTTTCATGAGTTATTCCCAAATTCCCAGTCATTTTTCCATTAAATTTGCTCACTTCCCCCTGTTGCATAATCATTCTAGTTATACCTTTTTGATCCCCTATTCTTTTTGGTTTGAGAGACCATAAATTTTGAGTTCTTAATGTGTTGGAAACAAATTTCCCTGTGGATTCGCTAGTTTGTTGATGATAAAAATCACAACGAGGAATTTCGCCCCCAAAGTATTGCTAAAGATTATTATTTAAACTATGCTAATAAGATATAATACTAGTAGGTGGGATCCCTTGTATACTGGAGGCTCGAAGGTAGTCTTATCACACATTTTATGTTGTTGTTTCATTGCTGCTTATAGGGTTCTACATGATTGATGATGTAGTATTGGTTTTGTTTGCAACATAATGGCATATGGATAATGCATTTTATGTGATGATTTCATTATTATAAGCTCTAAATTCCATGATATGAGTGACATATATCTACTAATGTTACATTTTATATTTTCTCCATGATTCATTATCTGTTACACCTGCACATGACACATGTTAGTAACAACATGAAACAAAAGCAATGGAAGGAAACTTATAGAAAAAATTCAAGGAAAGGAACTATACTATACTATGTTAAGGGGTTATGTGTAAATAAAGTGAAAAGGAATTAGTGTTAGTCCTAACTAGAAATGATTAGTGGCTATATGAATTATATGGAGTTATATTGGGTTCATTTGATATATGGTATGGTTTTTGGCAATGGTTAATATGGATTGGGGTGGCGCAATTGGAAAGCAATATGTCACAAGTTTCAATGTATGGGATTAATGACATGGTTAATGATTTGGTCTTTGGGTTGGGTGTCGTGTACTATGAAATTGAATGTGAGGAAGATGGAAGCGATGTGCAGTAAATGCACGTCACTCCATACTTCTCCCATAGGGCCGTCACCCTAGCATGGTTATTGTTTCATTTGGTTTGCTGTGGTTAATCTCCGAGATTCAAGCCTTGAAGGAATTGCTCGACCAACTCACCCTTTTAAAGCCATTGGTTATAGGTATGGTTATTTTCTCCCATCCATGAATTTCTCTCTATGTATGAAACGAATTATGGCTCAATAATATATTGGTTTGTGTTTTCCTGAGGTTGAAAACTGTGTAAACGCGTGGGTATTTTTTCTGGAATTACTGTATGGTTATTCGTTTGCAAATGAAAAAGAATTGATTTGTTGAAGTTATGGTTTCGTTGGCTATTCTGTGTGGTGAAAACAGTGATGGCTCTATGTGTTTTAAGTATTTGTGGGTATTTTTTTGGAAGGTTTCACTCTGTTTAGCCTTACTGGCCTCCTCCTCACAGTTATGGTAACCATACCCGGTTGTACTCGGTAGCTATAGGGTTTCTTTATATTTTTTCGAACTACCTTTGGTCACTGTGTATCTTCGAGAGCCATGGTTGCATGTTATTCTCCTGGTCGTGGGATTATTTTGTGATATTGGCATTAACATAGTTGGTTATGGGGTGGCCATTATGCCAAGAAGTATGCTTTATGCTTGTTGGTAATAATTGGGGTCTGCATTTCCACTGGCATTGTTATAAATTGGTTCGGATCTTGATAAAAGCGTGAGGGTTATGCCTCTATGCGTTCTTGGTATTTGTTACTGTCCAACGAGAAATCGTTGCTCCTCTGCATCATTGCCTACCCTACCCAGTGTTGAGCTGTCACACTATTACACAAGCTGAGAATTATAAAATCCTGTTGTTCCATCGTGCTTGTTGCGAAGGTTTTCTACCTAGTGTTGATATGTTCAACTTCTAGTCTCCCTGTGTTTTGGTGACCGAGCGAACTCTTGATTATTCCTTGTTTTCATGGTTATAGAGACCAATTTTGATAACCCTAACCAGTCACACTCTTTTCGGGTATCTTGTTGACAACCATAAGTTGGTTGAGTGGTTATGATAACCGCTTTGAGTATTGTCTCATCTCTATTTGATCGGGTTGTTGGAAAGTTGTAATTGGGGATGAGAATCAGTATACAGTCGAGGGGATGCCTCCATTTGTTGTAACAGTTGCACCGATAACCTAACTCATTTTTTTTTAATTGGTTTATTGGGAGTAATTGGTGTACAATCAGAGGGTTGCCTCTTTTCGTTATATATTGGTCGTTGTGTTCCTACAACGTGGTGTCAATTGTTAGTTGGTGGCTATTGTGTGTTTTATTAGTCCCAATCGGGATCATTGCAAGTTGGGGAAAATGATGACTGTGACTTCGCTGTTTATTGTGTATGGATTATGGATAAATCATGCATTGTTTTATTTAATTGCACCATCATAAATGAAGCTCAGGTTTTATATTTTTGTTTCATTGCAAGTTTTATGAGTTAATATTATCAAAGGAGTGAAATCGAGAAAGTTTTAAAAAGTCTGTTCAACTTGGGAAAAGACCTATGTCTATGATTGATTTGGGAAATTGTGAATTATGTGCAGTGGTTGATATTTTTATATGCTGAACATAGTTGAAGCGATGTGACGGTGTGTTCCTTTTGATTTTGTTTAAATGAAAAGAAAAGGAATGAAAGGAAACAAGTATTCTCTTGACAAGACTGTTGAAAGGCATAGTGATTCTAAGTATGATTATAGACTTTGTTAATGGAAAATTCTGAAGAGTTGAATGTGGGACAATGAACAATTTTGACACACAATAATTTTTAATTGGTATTGGTATCCGTGTATTGAATGCATAGCTGTTTTTTATGGATTACTTAATTAGTTTTACGAAAAGTATTCGTTCTTTTCCCTACCATTATTTCACTTTTCACACATTACAACTCCCCTCTCCTTCTCATATTCACTATTCTCTCCCTATTCTTAAAAGTTAATTATAGTTAAGATAAATTTCATATTATGACAGTTAAAGGATCGCACGGGGATGAAGTACAGTGATATATTCTTTTGATTTACAATACAATTGATTGTTTGATGTTTTGTGAGCATTAATCATGATCTATTTCCCCCTCATTTTAACACTTTTCACTCAATACAATCCCTGACATATATCAGAACCCTTTTCACCCCCTGCTTATTGACAAGTATTAAACGATTTGTATGTATTGGATTGCATGAGTCTGATATGTTGCTGAGCCAAACTTTGTTTCATATTTAAAAGAGTTTCATGTATGGTTGTTGAAGAAACTATTTTGTAATCAATAATGCATACATGAATGAGATTTTTCAGCAGAGGTAGCCATGGCCGGGGTAACAGAGGAAGTGGAAATTGGGACAGGGGCCCTAGAAGGCCAAGGTTCTCTATACACTTTGATGCAGACTCGCAAGAGTTGGGCCAAATATTTCAAGATGGATTTTTTTAACTATTTGGGAAATAAGTGGTACAACCTAGGCCAGAAAGGCCTTCCTTCCAATCCCCAAATGTCCTTGGTATCCCAGTTCCCCCTCATGTCTCACTGCAACTTGAAGTCCCTGAAAACAACGAATGGAAAGAGATTGTGCACCCGACAGTCTCCCAACATCGTGGCTGACCTAACTTATCTCTACCTACTGCTCCACCTGTTAATAAAATTGTCCAAGCTGCTCCTGTCCACTCACCAGTACAGTCTTCCCATGCAAGAAAAAGGTTAAAGACCAAGGCCCAATATGGTCCTGACAAAGGAAAATCCGTTGCTACCCCCTCCTCACCCTGAAATGACTCTGCCAAATCTGTGTCCTCCTGCATGCATTTGAGAGATGATTTCTCTCATGTGATCAGTGAGATTAGGCGTAAAGGATCTCCACATCCTAAGGAAAATTTAGAGAGATCAAAGGGTGACAACAAAAACAAGGGAAATATTGCCTCCCAGAGTGGAAAATATGGATTTTAATTATTTTTATTTATTGATTGTTGAGAACAGTTGACTTCTAAAATTTTGGGCAACACACTTTTTTTTGGATATATGGGTAATATATTTTTGGAAATAATTTCAATTATCATTGATATAAATTGTCAAAATATGAGAGTGATGATGGGAGTCACAAGAAGGGATGTTTTGATTAATTAACTAGTTGTGTTATGTTTGTTAAATAATTAAAGGGAATCACAAGGGGTCCCACCTACTAATTATTATTTATTAAAGACCCTTATTATGATTTTATTACTTTTCCCCCTTAACTAAAAGTTGATTGAGTTTTAGTTAACTTAATTAAAGAAGTAGTTCAACTACTTCAACTAATTCTAATTGATTAAAAGCAAAAGGAAAAGGAGGAACAAAGGGAGGATATAAGGAAAATCATACTAAGGGTCCTATTGTAGACAACAAGATTCAGAGCCGAATTACATCATTGACACTTGTTGTTCAAAGAGTTGAGTGGGCAACAATCTGTGGCAAGCTGATCTAGCTTTTAAAGTTCATTTTTTTACTTTCTGTCAGAAGTCCTTTTGTATGGTGTTCATCGGGGACATCTAAGTTTGACTTTGGTCCAAAAATTCCCCAGGGAATTTTGTAAAGAGAACGATTCTTTTGATAAATTGGAATGAATTAAATGATTTCTTTGTCTCATCTATTTTGATTATTGACTTGGTGTCTTTACCTCTGTCTCTATATTTATTTCAACATCTGTTATATTAAAAAAATTACATAAATAATGAATTTTCCATCAAGCTTTCATATATAAAAAAAATTATCCTAAGCACTTATAATCAATAATTGTGAATTAGGATACAAATGTTGATGGCTATAAACATAGGGTGACATTCCCCTCTATCTTGCTTTAGCCAAGTAAGATTTGAAAATTCTTGGGTAAGATCATTTCATTTTTTTCCCTCAAAAACTATCTTATTCCCAAAGAATTTGTTTTATACATTGACAACCATGCTTTGCATTTTATCACTAGACAGGAAAATATGAATCATAAACATGCCAAATGGGTGGAATTTATGCAAATTTTACA
The DNA here is from genome assembly GCA_032191745.1 of Picea mariana. Lineage (NCBI taxonomy): Eukaryota > Viridiplantae > Streptophyta > Pinopsida > Pinales > Pinaceae > Picea > Picea mariana. Next base: position 436,429 of record JASDQU010099799.1, on the reverse strand, counting down.
TTTTTTCTTAAGTATATCGATGGATATACTAACAAAGTTGCAGATGCTTTGAGAAAAAGATGTTTGGTTTCGCAGGAATGTTAAGTAACTGTTTTGGGATTTGAACATCTCAAGGAAATGTATAAAGAATATACAGACTTCAAGGAGGCTTATGAAGCATGTGAAAATCTAGGAAGTAGAGATATAAGTCCTTGCATGGAGTATATAGTATAGGATGGGTTACCGTTCAAAGGAAGTCAACTATGTATTCAAAAGTGTTCAATGAGGCACAATTTGTTGCAAGAGAAACATATTGGATGATTGGCTAGTCATTTTGGACATGATAAGACAACTCAATTGAGTTCTTTTTATTTTTGTCCAGGTATGAGTTCTGATGTTGAAAATTTGTGGATAAATTTAGAACCTGCTAGTATGCAAAAGGAAGACATCATAACATAGGTTTTTATCAGCCATTGTCAATACCAAGATGATGTAGGAGCATCGTCAGCAGCAAGCGAGTGCGAGTAGCGCCAACGCATTTTTGGCACATGTTCAAAGGTGTTTAAATTGTTTTGAATTAGGATGCGCCAAACATAGATGAAGTAGTTAAGAAAGGGTGTACTTGTAGATTGTAATCAGACCTTGAGCGTCCTTCTCTTGTTTGAAGGATTAAGAGGCATTTATGCTAGTAAATGTAAGTAGGTAGCTTTAAATTCTTAGATTAGACAGTTTTAGGAGCCGGAGGGAAACAAATATAGACACCCTCACTTGTATCATTGTAACATTAGCATGATCAATAGAGCATAGAGAAGAAGAAGCAGAGAGCTGTGTAGAAGAACCCATGTACGGAAGTTCTGAGATTAATATATGAAGCTTTGATCCAGACTCATGGTGTTCAAATACTTTCTGTGTATGCATGATTGAATGTTATGCTCATGATTGTTTTAATCTTTCTGATATACATTTTCTTTTATGCCATGTATGTATGATTTTGTGTTAAGCATTCGAAGTTTGAGAGAGTAAAGAATGAGTTTCGATTGTTTCTTAGTCCGAGCAAGAGTTTTCCTGCAAGGAGTGCAGTGAAATTGTCTAGAAGGTGTGCATTGATAGAAGTCAGAGTTTGTCTCTCCAAGCTCAGGAGGGATAACATTGTTCTCATTCTCACAAAAGTGCAAGTTAAGCACAGGAGCCATGCAAGGAGTGCACAGGCCGAGTGAAGTTTCAGAGTTACAACCTAAGCGAAATTGTTGAAGGGCTGCTGTCGCAGGGAGTGCGTAGAGTCGAAGAGGTTCAAATACTTGGAAGTATTTAGAGAATTTCCGCAAGGAGTGCGTGAAGGAGTCTTCTTGAAGACTTGAGTTGTGGAGAAAGATCAGGAGGGATAGAGTCTTCAAAGTTGTCGAAGAGAAGCTCAAGAGTGCTAGTGCCTTGAAGTGTTGTAAGAAGGCGCAGTGACATTGTTTTGCAGGTGGATAAGTTTCGTGAAAGAACACTTTGTTAATTTCTCAAAAATTATCTAGGAGGAATTGGGCAGTTAGAATTCTCCGTGGAGAATTCGCGAAGTCCCGAGAGCCGTCAGATCTTGCCGAAGAGCAAGGAGAGTTACGACGAGTTTTTTCTAAGTGCAAGCTCAGGAGAAATCGAGCCGTAGGATCTGAGCCAACAAGGGCCGTAGGATCAGGATTCGCGAAGTCGCGAAGTCCAAAACTCCAAAAGGTGGGAAGTTCCGTTGTGGGACCCGCATTGACGACGTGTCGGAATTTCGACATTTTGGCATATCGGCGGATAAGAAGTCAAGAATTTTGTCTCGAAAGTCCTGAAGTCACGAGTTGCGATAAGGAGTAGCGAGGAGTTCGGGATCTTGACACTTCGGGTGTCGGGGTATAAATGATGTAGCGCTTCGGGAAGTGAAGTCGCGAAGTGCCGAAGCTGGGGACGAGGGACACGTGGTAGAACCACAAGGTGGGCCCGTGTGATAGACATGCGGACATGTGTTACCTAGTGAAAGGAGTCAACACCCGTTAAACTCTCGCATCTTGGGGATTTGTGAAATAAGGGAACGAGAGTTCAACCCTTCGACTCGTGAAGTCGTGAGTAGCGAGAACGCGAGGAGAAAAGTCAACATCACTTCTCTGGGTTCGTGAAAGAAAGGTGCCAAGGTCGGACGCCACAACTTGCGAAGTGGCGAGTAGCAAGAGGAGCTAGCATTAAGCTTAGCATGTGGTCACGCATGGAGGGCGCTGACAGAGGGGAGCTATACCGATTTCGTGATCTCGGGTATCGCGAGATTGGAAAAGAAGAGTCGGTAGCCTTGACTCACGAACTCGCGAGTGGAGAGTTGTGACAAGCACCTTTTGAGTTAGGCCTTGGTCATAGCTCTGTGGTCACACGGAGAAGTAGAGCTCGCGCCTAGTGTTGTTTGCACAGGGGAGCTTCTGAAAGGACCCGTGGATCGATAATTTGTGATTCCAGCAGGGAATCTAAAGAGCCGATTTGGCTCGAGGGAGATAAAGAACGATCCAGTGAGTGGATATCGGTCCGAGGGATGATAGGTCTACGTCAGTTGGTATCAGAGAACATAAAGGTTTCTTTTCTTTCTGTAGCAGGGAAAATAAAGATTCACCATGCTGCCGAGAAGAAGAGATAGGAAAACACCTGATCTGCCAGAGGATAGGGAGATGTCAAGAGAGAGGTGTAGGCAGGTGCCAAATCCAGCCATGGAAAGAGATATACATGATCTGCGTGCCAGAGTCGTGGACATGGAAATAAAACAGAGGCACACAACCGATGTTGGAGATGTCAGTGAATCTGAAAGTGAAGATGAAGCTGGACATGAAAGAGAAGAAGTTATAGCAGAAGATGCAGCAAATGAACACCTGATTAGGGCTGTTGCAAGAATGGGTGCTAGAGAAAAAATGGACATTCCAGTATATGAGGGAAATCTTGATGCTGAGGAGCTTCTAGAATGGATTAGAGCTCTAGACACATATTTTGACTATGAAGATGTCGAGGAAGACAAAAAAGTCAAACATGTTGTCACAATATTGAAAGGACATGCAACATTGTGGTTGGATGAACTACAAGCTGACAGACGCTGCAAAGGCAAGCAGAAAATCAAGAGTTGGGATAGGATGATCGCGAAGATGAAGGCGAAATTCATTCCCAGGGATTACCAGATTACTCTGTTTCAGAGAATGCAAAATTTGAGACAGAAACTGATGTCAGTGAAGGAGTACATTGAATAATTCTACAGGCTAAACATCAGAGCAGGTCATCGCAAAAGTGATGATGAAAAAGTTGCTAGGTACATGAATGGTATGAGATACTTCATTCAGGATGAGATGAGCATGATGACCATCCAAACGGTGGAAGATTCTTATCGTATGGATCTAAAGGCTGAAGAGAAGTTGAGCCGAAAGCAGGGTCAAAGAGGCCGAGGTAGAAGCTAGCCTAGAGGCAAGATAATTTCCCAGGATAGAAATCAGAAACCCAAGGAAGAGTGGAAGAAACCTCAAACTCAAACTGAGAGAGGTGGAAGATCACAGAGAGGGTAGCATACCAAATAGAGAGGTCAGTATGCTGATTGAAACATTTTTCCTCGTACCAGAGGTAGAGGAAGAGGAAGAGGTGGAGTGGTGAAATGCTTCACATGTGGAAAGGTCGGACATAAATCTTATGAGTGTCCAGGCAGAAATAAAGAAGGTGGTGAGACTCACATTGCAGAAGCACAAAGAAGGAATGTTGAGGCAGAATATGTTGAAGGTGGAATATTGCTGATGATGTAAAAATTTCACTTAACACCAGAGAAGGAGATGGAGAGTTTGGTCCAAAGGGACAAACTTTTTCGGACCGCTTGCAAGACTAAAGACTGGGCATGCAAAGTCATCGTGGATAGTGGTAGCACATATAATCTCGTTTCTACAGATATGGTAGAAAAGATGGAGCTGGAGACTATTGAACATCTGAGCCCATACAAAGTTTTGTGGCTAAAAAGGACATTAGGTAAATGTCACTAAACAATGTTTAGTTGAGTTTAAAATAGGTGGATATACAGATGAAATAATCTGTGATGTCATTTCCATGGATGTTTGTCATCTATTGCTGGGTAGACCATGGCAATATGACAGGAATGTGATTCATGATGGGAGGAAGAACACATACACCCTAGAGAAGAATGGGAGAACTCACATGTTTCTTCCAATCAAAGACAATGAAGTAAAACCTGAAGTAAGTAACGCTGTACTTCTCATGAGTGGGAAGGAACTTCTTACAGAGGTTAAGAAGGAGGAGGAACCGCAATTCATTGTGTTCGGGAAGCCTAAAATTGTTTTAACCAGTACAAGGGTAGATGATTTACCGGAAGAGGTTCAGAAACTATTGGAAGAGTTTGCTAACATAGTAGTGGACGAACTACCTCGTTCGTTGCCACCGATCAGAAGTGTGAGTCATCATATTGATCTCATACCTGGAGCTAGTTTACCAAACAAAGCAGCGTACAGATTGACGCCGCAGGAGAATGAAGAAGTCAAAAGACAGGTCCAAGATTTAATGGACAAAGGGTTGGTTAGAGATAGCTTGAGTCCATGTGCTGTTCCGATAGTGCTCAGTTCGAAGAAAGATGGAGGCTGGAGGATGTGTACTGACTCGAAAGCGATCAACAAGATAACCATCAGGTACAGATTTCCATTGCCAAGGATGGATGATTTGATGGATTGCTTGAGTGGAGCCAAATTTTTTTCGAAGATTGATTTGAAAAGTGGTTATCATCAAATTCGTATGAGGGAAGGAGACGAATGGAAGACAACCTTCAAGACTAACGAAGGGTTGTATGAATGGATTGTTATGCTGTTTGTCCTAACAAACGTGCCAAGTACTTTTATGAGGTTGATGAATGAAGTCCTAAAGGATTTCATCGGAAAATTTGTCATTGCGTGTCTTGATGACATACTGATTTTTAGTAAATCATAGGTAGAGCATATGAAACATTTGGCTACAGTGATGAAGAGGCTACAACAAGAGAAGCTGCTGATAAACATGAAGAAATCCTCATTCATGAAGATAGAGCTCATTTATTTGGGGTTTGTTATTTCTGCAGATAAGTTGAGGATGGATCTAGATAAAGTGGAGGTGATTAAGAATTGGCCATTGCCAAAGAATATCTTTGAAGTTTGAAGTTTTCATGGATTGGTTAGTTTCTACCGGAAGTTCATCAGGAATTTCAGTGGAATTAGTGCACCGATGATGGACACAGTGAAGAAGAGACACAAGTCTTTTCACTAGACAGAAGAGGCTGAGAAAAGTTTTAATTTGTTGAAATGGAAAATCACGGAACAACCAATTTTGTTGTTGCCTGATTTCAAAAAGACATTTCAAGTAAAATGTGATGCAAGTGGATTTGCAATAGGGGAAGTCTTGAGCCAATAAGACAGGCCGATAACATACTTCAGTGAGAAGCTGAATGGAGCGAAAGTGAAATACTCCACGTATGACAAGGAGTTCTATGCTATTATCTAGGCATTGAAGAAATGGAGGCATTACTTAATCCCTAAGGAGTTTGTCTTATATAGTGACAATCATGCTTTGAAATTTGTAACTCAACAGGAGAAGTTGAATCAAAGACATGTTCAATGGGTTGAATACATGCAGAACTTTACTTTTGTAATTAAGCATATTTCTAGAACTGCTAACAAGGTTGTTGATGATTTGAGCAGGAAATGTTTGCTATTGCAAGAGTTCATAGTCAAAACATTGGGTTTTGATTATCTCAGGAACATGTACAGAGATGATCCACATTTTAAAGAAGTGTATGAGGCGACTGAGAATCAAATTCTCAGGGACATAAGCCAATGGATAGAGTACATGATCCAGGATGGATTGCTATTCAGGGGCAATCGGTTATGTATTCCAAAATGCTCGATGAGGGAGAATTTGCTGAAGGAGAAACACAATGGAGGATTGGCCAGACATCTCGGTCATGACAAGATGTTCTCAAAGCTAAATGAGTCATATTGTTGGCCAGGAATGAGAGAAGACGCCAAAATATTCGTGGACAGATGTAGAATTTGTTAGCATTCAAAAGGGAAGAGGCAGAATGCAGGTTTATATCAACCGTTACCCATACCAGAGAGGCCATGGGATGCGGTAAGCATGGACTTCATATTGGGGCTGTCAAGAACATAAAGAGGGTTTGACTCAATATTTGTAGTGGTAGATAGATTTTCTAAGATGGCACATTTTATACCATGTCAGAAAACCAGTGACGCAACTCACATTGCGAATCTATTTTTCAAAGAAGTTATTCGAATTCATTGCTTACGAAGGAGCATAGTCTTAGATCAAGACACCAAGTTCATGGGACACTTCTGGAGAACCTTATGGAAAAATCTGGGAACAAAATTATCGTTCAGTTCAACTTATCATCCTCAGATGGATGGATAGACAGAAGTTGTGAACAGAAGTTTGGGAGACTTGTTGAGGAGTTTGGTGACATAAAACCACAGTCAGTGGGACAATATTCTGCCACAGGCGGAATTTGCGTATAATGACTCACTAAACAGAAGCACAGGGCAGAGTCCATTCCAAATTTTTTATGGGATGCAGCGAAGAGGAGTTTCAGAATTGAGAGATTCAGAACAAAATGCAACTAGGATTGCTAGTGCAGAGGATTTCACAGAAGCGATGAAGGAACTTCACAGCCAGGTGAAGGAGCAATTGCAGAACTTGAGCCAAGAGTATAAGCGCAGAGAAGATCAACATAGGAGACAACTTCAATTTGAGGTTGGTGATTTGATTCTGGCACATTTGAGAAAGGAAAGGTTTCCGAGAGGAACATATAACAAAATGAAGATGAAGAGGATCAAACCATGTAAGGTCTTGAAGAAATTTGGGGCAAATGCTTATGAGATTGAATTACCCGATGGGATCGAAATTTCTCCAATATTCAACATCTCATATTTGTACCCATACAAAGCTGAAGCAGATAGGGAACAACCAGAGGTTCAGTGGACAAAACAGATGCCAGTTGCAGAGAAACCATAGATGGAAAGCATACTGGACAAAAGAATTAGAAAAAGGACCAGGAGGAGGGAATATTTTGAATACTTGGTCAAGTGGAAGGGACATCCAGTTGAAGACGCCAGCTGGGAAAATGAAGCCGAAATCCAGAAGCATGGACAGACTGTGCGAGATCTCATGGACAAGAGCCCATGAAAATTTTCAAGCGAGGGAGTATAATGCAGGAGCATCGTCAGCAACAAGCGAGCGCGAGTAGCACCAACGCATTTTTGGCACATGTTCAAAGGTGTTTAAATTATTTTGAAGTATGATGTGCCAAACATAAATGAAGTAGTTAATAAAGGGCATACTTGTAGATTGTAATCAGACTTTGAGCATCCTGCTCTCATCTGAAGGATTAAGAGGCATTTATGCTAGCAAATGTAAGTAGGTAGCTTTAAATTCTTAGATTAGACAGTTTTAGGAGCCGAAGGGAAACATATATAGACACCCTCACTTGTATCATTGTAACATTAGCATGATTAATAAAGCATAGAGAAGAAGAAGCATAGAGCTGTGTAGAAGAACTCATGTACAAAAGTTCTGAGATTAATATATGAAGCTTTGATCCAGACTCATGGTGTTCAAATACTTTCTGTGTATGCATGATTGAATGTTATGCTCATGATTGTTTTACTCTTTCTGATATACATTTTCTTTTATGCCATGTATGTATGATTTCATGTTAAGCATTCGAAGTCTGAGAGAGTAAAGAATGAGTTTCAATTGTTTCTCAGTCTGAGCAAGAGTTTTTCTGCAAGGAGTGCAGTGAAATTGTCCGCAAGGTGTGCATTGACAGAAGTCAGAGTTCGTCTCTGCAAGATCAAGAGGGATAACATTGTTCTCATTCTCGCAGAAGTGCAAGTTAAGCACAGGAGTTGTGCAAGGAGTTCGCAGGCCGAGTGAAGTTTCAGAGTTACAACCTGAGCAAAATTGTTGAAGGACTGCTGTCACAGGGAGTGCGTAGAGTCGAAGAGGTTCAAATACTTGGAAGTATTTGGAGAATTGCTGCAAGGAGTGCATGCAGAAGTCTTATTGAAGACTCGAGTTGTTGAGAAATCTCAGGAGTGATAGAGTCTTCAAAGTTGTCTAAGAGAAGATCAAGAGGGCTAGTGCCTTGAAGTGTTGTAAGAAGGTGCAACGACGTTGTTTTTCAGGTGGATAAGTTTCGTGAAAGAACACTTTGTTCATTTCACAGGAATCATCAAGGAGGAATTGGACGGTCGAAATTCTTTGTGGAGAATTCGCGAAGTCCTGAGAGCCATCAGATATTTTAGAAGAGCAAGGAGAGTTACAGCGAGTGTTTTCTAAGTGCAAGCTCAGAAGAAATCGGGCCGTAGGATCTGAGCCAACAAGGGCCGTTGGATTTACTCGCATAATCTCATTTCGTGGATTCGCGAGTTGAAAGTTTAAAACCTTTGTATCAAGATTCACGAGTGGCGAAGTCGCGAGAAGATCAGAACCATCCATCGGAGGAGGATAGGTGGAAGATATCAAGGGATGATCCGTCAGGATTTTTCAATGACTTATGGTTGAGTTTTAATTTTGCATACATTAGTTAACCATTTGAGAAACTTAGTAAAGGAATGAGGAAAGAAGAGGAATTATAATAGCCATATACATATGTGTAGATCTGAAATGCAATAAAAGACAGCAAACCATAACATGCAGATTGATAACGGAGTTCGACACAACTTTGCCTACGTCTCCGGGCCTTTTTCTCTGTGGGGGAGGGTTCTTTATTTATGTTCAAAATATCAAAAGTACATCGCTGCAATGCCAAATGGCTACAAGACTAATCTGGTCATGTTCATCAATATCTCTAGAACCATGCAAAGAAAACAACACGCAAAACGGACGTCCAGAGCTCCCAGAAATGATTCGATAGCGTCTCCTCCTCAAAAGCTTCTCTGCCTCAAAATGGCTTTGGCTTGGCTTCTCCTTAGCATTATTCTGCTCTGAATTCCCTCAAAGCTATCCCTATGGCCTCAAGCAGGCCTTGGTTATATAGTGGGGAAGGTAGTTTCTCATCTCCAACTTCCTCCAAGAAGTTGGGCTCCAAAACTACCCAATAACTCCCAAAAATGGATTAATTACATTAAAAATGGCTTAACAATAATTAAAAACCAACATTTGGTTATAAAAAAACCACTTTTAACTATAATATGGTTAAAATAGGGCGCTAGCACCCTTCGTTGGTGCGCGCCCCTCTTGGCAGGGTCATATGCAGCTCCATGTGGCCGAGCGCTAGCCCTTGGGCTATGCACTGGCCCCCTCTGCACTCGGCACCTGGTCGCATGGTATGTATATAGGACCACGGGTTACATTTTAACCCCCTCCCCCCCCGTGCTATATATATAACGGTCCATTGAATAAACCCATGCGCACATTATATAGCATGGTCATATATTATCACAATAAAACCGCGGGTCGGGGCTAAGCCCCGGCCCGACCCCCCCC
>JASDQU010099799.1:356657-420385 GCA_032191745.1 Picea mariana | reverse complement strand
ATAACGGTCCATTGAATAAACCCATGCGCACATTATATAGCATGGTCATATATTATCACAATAAAACCGCGGGTCGGGGCTAAGCCCCGGCCCGACCCCCCCCGCCATGCAACATATAGTTCGATTTTAAATACATTTAAACCCGTATATCAAATAAGAACTAATGCATGGTATATTGGTTGGGCGAACTTTGATAAGGTGTAGCCGATGGGGAGGTCCGGGGTTCGAATCCCCCGGACTCCATAAATTTTTGACACAAACCATATTGACCAATACCGGGGTGCCACGTGGTAGCCCGTGATTGGGCCACGTGGCACCTAATCACTTGCCAATAAAACGCCACCTGTCAGCAAACGATTCGCTCAGAACCAACCAATAGATGACTACCACATCATGCCACGTCACCTTGCCACGCCAGTCATGCCGTACGGATCTGTCACCCGCCACATCATCCGAGCCACGTCATCCGTGCCACATGTCACCCTTCCAGTGGTGACACGTGTCACCTTCGAATAGGTCCATCCGTACGTCGAAACGTCCAAAACTGCCTGCCACGTGTCACTACTCAAGGCTGCCACATGTCGCTTGTACAAACCTGCCACATGTCGCCTATACGAACCTGCCACATGTCATCTGTACAGACATGCCATGTCAGCGTACGGACATGCCACATCAGTGTCCGTACAGACTGTATGAACTGCACAGTCAACAATTTTTTTGCCTGTTTGACTTTTCGGACATAATGCGATATCTTCTCCATATGGACTCCGTTTGAGAAAGTAAATATACCACTGGAATCAGGAAGACAAGATAGATGAAATGGTACAAGTTTCATCGGATTCTGAGCACTTTCATTTTTGAGCATTTTTCAAGGCCTGTCAAGCTTCTAGATCCGATTTCGGATCAAGGGATCTCACGAAATTGGAGGTTCACAAGGTGAGAGCCCAAAGATTGGGTGCTCCAAGTCGTGAGTGGCGAAATTGCGAGGAGCTAGTACAACCGTAGAATCTGAGCCAACAGGGGCCATTGGATCACTCACGTGATTCTCATTTTGGGGTTTCGTGGGTTGAAGAGCCAAAAAATTAGCATCAGGATTCACGAAGTCACGAATTCTGAAACTCCAAAAGGTGGGAAGTTCCATTGTGGGACCCGCGTTGACGACGTGTCGGAATTTCAACATTTCGGTATATCGGCGGATAGGAAGTCAAGACTTTTTTCCTGAAAGTCCCAAAGTTGCGAGTTGTGATAAGGAGTAGAGAGGAGTTCGGGATCTCGGCACTTTGGGTGTCGGGGTACAAAAGAGGTAGCGCTTTGGGAAGCGAAGTCGTGAAGTGCCGAAGCTGGGGATGAGGGACACATGGTAGAACCGCAAGGTGGGCCCGTGTGATAGATAGGAGAACACATGTTACCTAGTGAAAGGAGTCAACACCCATTGACCTCTCGCGTCTCGGGGATTCGTGAGATAAGGGAACAAGAGTTCAACCTTTCAACTCGCGAAGTCGCGAGTAGCGAGAACACGAGGAGAAAAGTCAACATCGCTTCTTGGGGTTTCATGAAAGGAAGGTTCCAAGGTCAGACGCCACAACTTGTGAAGTGGCGAGTAGCGAGAGGAGCTAGCGTCAAGCTTAGACGGTGGTCACGCGTGGAGGGCGCTGACAAAGGGGAGCTATACCCATTTCATGATCTCGAGTATCGCGATATTGGAAAAGAAGAGTCGGGAGCCTCGACTCATGAACTCACGAGTGGCGAGTTGTGACAACCACCTTTTGGGTTAGGCCTTGGTCATAGTGATGTGGTCACATGGAGAAGTGGAGCTCGCGCCTAGTGCTGTTCGCACAGGGGAGCTTCCGAAAGGACCCGTGGATCGATAATTTGTGATTCCAACAGGTAATCTAAAGAGCCGATTCGGCTTGAGGGAGATAAAGAACGATCCTGTGAGCGGATATTGGTCCGAGGGATGATAGGTCTGCGTTAGTTAGTATCATAGCACAGAAAGGTTTCTTTTCTTTCTGTAGCAGGGAAAAGAAATATTCACCATGCCGTCGAGAAGAAGAGATAGGCAAACACCCGATCCGCCAGAGGATAGGGAGATGTCAAGAGAGAGGGGTAGGCAGGTGCCAAATCCAACCATGGAAAGAGATATACATGATATGCGTGCTAGAGTCGTGGACATGGAAATAAAACAGAGGCTCACAACTGATGTTGGAGATGTTAGTGAATCTAAAAGTGAAGATGAAGCTGGACATGAAAGAGAAGAAGTTACAATAGAAGATGCAACAAATGAACGCCTGATTAGGGCTGTTGCAAGAATGGGTGCTAGAGAAAAAATGGACATTCCAGTATATGAGGGAAATTTGGATGCCGAGGAGCTTCTAGACTGGATTAGAGCTCTAGACACATATTTTTACTATGAAGATGTCGAGGAAGACAAAAAGTCAAACATGTTGTCACAAGATTGAAAGGACATGCAACATTGTGGTGGGATGAACTACAAGTTGACAGACGCTGCAAAGGCAAGCAGAAAATCAAGATTTGTGATAGGATGATCGCGAAGATGAAGGCAAAATTCATTCCCAGGGATTACCAGATTACTCTGTTTCAGAGAATGAAAAATTTGAGACAAAAACTGATGTCAGTGAAGGAGTACACTGAAGAATTCTACAGGCTGAACATCAGAGCAGGTCATCGCGAAAGTGATGATGAAAAAGTTTCTAGGTACATGAATGGTCTGAGATACAAAATTCAGGATGAGATGAGCATGATGACCATCTGAACGGTGGAAGATTCTTATCAGATGGATCTAAAGGCTGAAGAGAAGGTGAGCCGAAAGCAGAGTCAAAGAGGCTGAGTTAGAAGTCAGCCCAGAGGCAAGACAATTTCCCAGGATAGAAATCAGAAACCCAAAGAAGAGTGGAAGAAACCTCAAAATCAAACTGAGAGAGGTGGAAGCTCACAGAGAGGGCAACATATCAAACAAAGAGGTCAGTATGCTGATGGAAACATTTTTCCTTGTACCAGAGGTAGAGGAAGAGGAAGAGGTGGAGTGGTGAGATGCTTCTCATGTGGAAAGGTCAGACATAAATCTTATGAGTGTCCAGACAGAAAAAAAGAAGGTGGTGAGACTCACATTGCAAAAGAACAAAGAAGGAATGTTGAGGCAGAAGATGCTAAAGGTGAAAGATCGTTGATGATGCGAAAAGTTCTCTTAACACCAGAGAAGGAGGTGGAGAGTTCGGTCCTAAGGGACAGACTTTTTCAGACCGCTTGCAAGACCAAAGACTGGGCATGCAAAGTCATCGTGGATAGTGGTAGCACAAATAATCTCGTTTCTACAGAGATGGTAGAAAAGATGGAGCTGGAGACTATTGAACATTCGAGCCCATACATAGTTTCGTGGCTACAAAAACGAAATCAGGTAAATGTCACTAAACAATGTTTAGTTGAGTTTAAAATAGGTGGATATAGAGATGAAATACTCTGTGATGTTATTTCCATGGATGTTTGTCATCTATTGCTAGGTAGACCATGGCAATATGACATGAATGTGATTCATGATGGGAGGAAGAACACATACACCCTAGAGAAGAATGGGAGAACTCACATGTTGCTTCCAATCAAAGACAAGGAAGTAAAGCCTGAAGTAAGTAACACTGTACTTCTCATGAGTGGGAAGGAACTTCTTACAGAGGTTAAGAAGAAGGAGGAACCGCAATTCATTGTGGTCAGGAAGCCTAAAATTGTTTTAACCAGTACAAGGGTAGATGATTTACCGGAAGAGGTTCATAAACTGTTGGAAGAGTTTGATGCCATAGTTGTGGACGAACTACCTCATTCGTTGCCACCGATCAGAAGTGTGATTCATCATTTTGATCTCATACTTGGAGCTAGTTTACCAAACAAAGCAGCATACAGATTGACGCCACAGGAGAATGAAGAAGTCAAAAGACAGGTCCAAGATTTAATGGACAAAGGGTTGGTTAGAGAAATCTTGAGTCCATGTGCTGTTCCGATAGTGCTCAGTCCAAATAAAGATGGAGGCTGGAGGATGTGTACTGACTCAAGAGCGATCAACATGATAACCATCAGGTACAGATTTCCATTGCCAAGGATGGATGATTTGATGGATTTCTTGAGTGGAGCCAATTTTTTTTCGAAGATTGATTTGAAAAGTGGTTATCATCAAATTCGTATGAGATAAGGAGACGAATGGAAGACAACCTTCAAGACTAACAAAGGGTTGTATGAATGGATTTTTATGCCGTTTGGCCTAACGAACGCGCCAAGTACTTTCATGAGGTTGATGAATGAAGTCCTGAAGGATTTCATCGGAAAATTTGTCATTGTGTATCTTGATGACATACTGATTTTCAGTAAAACAGAGGCAGAGCATCTGAAACATTTGGCTACAGTGATGAAGAGGCTACAACAAGAGAAGCTATGGATAAACATGAATAAATCCTCATTCATGAAGACAGAGCTCATTTATTTGGGGTTTTTTATTTCTGCAGATAAGTTGAGGATGGATCTAGATAAAGTGGAGGTGATTAAGAATTGGCCATCGCCAAAGAATATCTTTGAAGTTCGAAGTTTTCATGGATTGGTTAGTTTCTACCGGAAGTTCATCAGGAATTTCAGTGGAATTAGTGCACTGATGATGGACATAGTGAAGAAGAGACACAAGTATTTTCACTGGACAGAAGAGGCTGAGAAAAGTTTTAATTTGTTGAAAAGGAAAATCTCGGAACAACCAATTTTGGTGTTGCTTGATTTCAAAAAGACATTTCAAGTAAAATGTGATGCAAGTGGATTTGCAATAGGGGCATTCTTGAGCCAAGATGACAGGCTGATATCATACTTCAGCGAGAATCTGAATGAAGCGAAAGTGAAATAATCCATGTATGACAAGGAGTTCTATGCTATTATCCAAGCATTGAAGAAATGGAGGCATTACTTAATCCCTAAGGAGTTTGTCTTATATAGTGACAATCATGCTTTTCAATTTGTAACTCAATAGGAGAAGTTGAATCAAAGACATGTTAAATGGGTTGAATACATGCAAAACTTTACTTTTGTAATTAAGCATATTTCTGGAACTGCTAACAAGGTTGCTGATGCTTTGAGCAGGAAATGTTTGCTCAAAGAATCAACAACCTTGTTATCAACATATTCTATATTCATTCATATCATACATTGTTTACAATACAATATACATATAAGAGTCAGCGACATCCAAAATCCTAACCCAATTACCTGGATTAGTCAACAACCCTAATTCCTTAACAAAAAATACAAAACCATCAACAAAAACCATGTTCCAAAAAACCACCCAACAATGGACACGAAAATCGAGGCAACACAAAAAATGAGGCAAAGAATGTGACACGTTTCCCGAGAAAAACAATTTTTCTCGGGGGCGCTGCCCGCAAACCCTCATGTAGGGGGGCTATCACCCCCCTGAAACCCCCAAAGGGGGAGCCTAGGAACCTCCCTTCGCACCTGGTGCAACATAGCAAACAATATAACTAGTCATGCAAAGAATATAACACATACCCAACATTCTCCCACTTGTTGTTTTCTTTGTATACAGGGGGTTACATGATTACATAGTCAACAATCTAGGGAAACAATTCCCATAGATCCTCTACACCAAGAGAACTTCTCAGTGTTCACAGATTTTGGTAATGAATCTGCAACATTCTTCAAAGTGTTCACCAACATCAACAACACTTTGTTTTTTTCAACCATGTCTCTGACAAATTGATATTGAATATCAATGTGCTTTGTCTTTGAATGATAAGTCAAGTTCTTCACCAGAAAAATTGCACTTTGACTGTCACAATCTATCTTTACAACTTGCTGTATAAGCCCAATACTTGAACATAATATTTGTAACCATACTTCTTCCTTACTTGTATGAGTGGCTGCCATGTATTCAACTTCTATAGTTGAAAGTGGGCCACATGTAGGTGGTCATGAAAAGTACTTTTTCAAAATTTGACTATTAATAGGGAGTTTCTCAATCTCCCTTTCTAAGGTTTTTATATAAAATTTGAAGAACCAACTTTTTCAGAAATTTGAAATGGACCAAGCCACATATGTTGAAATTTAGTATGTTTTCCTTTAAGTTCATGGGTTTTATCCCATTTAAAAACAAGATCTTCAACTTGAAAGTATTTTTTATTAATTAAATTTTTGCCAAACCAACATTTTATCAGTTTTTGATATCCATGAAATTTATATTTGGATTTCTCTCGTTCCTCTTCCAATTTTAACAAGGTGTTAATTCTTATTTTCATAATTGGACATGATTTTTCTCTAGAAGATTGGGCCAATTGAAGAGAAGGAAGAAAAAAAATAGGGGGGAGGATTGCTTCTTTTCCATAAATAAGAAAGAAGGGCGGATTTCCTAATGATACCTTTGGTGTGACTCTATCAATCCACAATGCATTTGGAAGAGCCTTATGCTAATTCTTTTGATGTTTAGTCACAATCCTTTTGAGAATATGAATTAGATTCTTGTGGGTAGATTCTACCACACCATTACCTTGAGGACAGTAGTTGGAAGCATACTCAATTTTAATTCCTTTATGTAAATAAAACTTAGTTAACTTTAAAGATGAAAAATAGGCCGCATTATAAAAAGCAAGAGAATTTGGAATACCAAATCTAGTAATGATATTTTGTTCAGGGAACAAGATCACCTAATTTTTTTTTATTTGTTTTAAAGGAATAGTGTTAGTCCACTTGGAGAAATAATATATTGTATTTAAAATATTCTTATGAAGCTATGAATATTTGGGAGTAATTTCCCCAATTATATATAATCCCCATTGTTCAAATGGACCTTCAACCATGACAAGTTGTAATGGAAAAGACTGTTTCTTTTCTCTTCCAACAGATGTCTGGCATAATTTACATCTCCTTGCATAAGCATGTGCATATTTGAATAGATTCGGTCAAAAATAACCAAACCATAGGAATCTATGTGCATTGGTGTCTCCAAAAAAATGTACTCCTACTATTCCATCATGATGTTTTGGTAAAACCCTTTCTGCATCAAGTTTTTCCAAACATCTCAACAACACATCATTATAACTTATTTTGAACGACACTCTATATATACGTTGATAATGAGAAGAATTAAATCTAAGTGCTCTTTTATTCCGAGCTTATAGGTATTGGGGTTCAGTCCATCGAGTAAGGTAATATTTAATTTCATAATACCAAGAATTTGTAGATGCATGAATATAATAAATTTCCTCCTTTCATGATTTTTTCCTTATTTTCCCAACCTTCTTCTTCTCTTACTTGGGTACCTTTTTCTACAACTGCCAATTTACACAACCCTTGAACTCTTACACTCTTAGAAGGTTTAATTTCAAGGTCATATTCCTTAAGAGTTGACATCCAATTTTCTCTCCGATCACCTGACTCCTTCTGAACCAATAATTCTTTTACTGCAGAATGAGGCAATGATCTCCGTGTGGGATTTAAAAAGATAAGGTTCAAAGTGTTTGACTGCTTTAAACATTGCAAAAACTTGTTTATCCACTTCTGGGTAATTTGATTCTAATCCATGCAATCCAAAACTTATAAAATAAATGGTAACTTCAAATCCTTCTATATTTTTTTGGTTAAGTACTGCTGCATAAGATGAGTCAGATGATAAAGTATAAAGAATAAATTCTTTGTCAAAGTTTGGAATCATTAGGGAAGGAGATTCTTCTATTTCTTCTTTGATTGAAATAAAAGATTCCTTTTTTTATCACATTTAAAAGTAGCATTTTTTTTAACATATCTTGCAAAGGTTTAAAAATTTCAGCAAAAATTGGAACAAATCTTCACACAAAATTAATCTCACCAAGAAAAGACTGCATAGAATTCTTGTTATGAGGAAAAGATATATGAGAGATAGTTTTAGTTCTTTCATGTTCTATCATGATTCCCTATTTTTAAACAATAAAACCAAGTAGCTTTCCTTCTGTTACTGCAAAAATGGTTTTCTTGGGATTTAAAGAAATGCCATACCTATGACATTGATCTAAAATTTCCTTGAGATGATGAATATGATTACTTATATTTCTATAAAATATTGTAACATCATCTAAGTAAACCACTACCGATTTGTTTATAAGATCACAAAAGGCTATATCCATTTCTTTTTAGAAAGTGTCCCTTGCATTAATCGATCCAAAAGACATTTTCCAATAATCATATGTCCCCCACTTAGCTCGAAAAGTTGTTTTCAACTGATCATGATGTGATATTGTTGTTCCTTGATATGTTCTGGGTTGTTTATGGAACTAGCCAAGGTACCTCAGGGGATAAGACTTAAGTTGATTCTTGAAGCCATGCTTGTGCATACAATAATGTGAGAATCTCTCTCTCTCTCTCTCTCTCAACCCTCAAACAATTTTAGATCAAATGAATAAACCCTCAACCTCAAGAGGCATGTTACCACGTGTATTTTAGACA
This sequence comes from Picea mariana, assembly GCA_032191745.1. Lineage (NCBI taxonomy): Eukaryota > Viridiplantae > Streptophyta > Pinopsida > Pinales > Pinaceae > Picea > Picea mariana. The sequence continues at coordinate 411,910 of JASDQU010099799.1, read as the reverse complement.
TTTGGAATTTCAATAGGAGTGGATGGGTGAATTTTAGAAAAGATATTTAAGCATGCAAGGTATTGCTGAGAATAAATCTTGCAGTCTTTAACAAAAAGAAAAGGTGTTAAGCAATTAAGAATTCAACAATTATAAAAAAAATGCATGAATATCTATGAAAGGGTATGCTTCATACAACCTTTAAAACTTCATACATTCAAACAGAGGAGGAACCCTCTGCATACATTCAAATATAACAAGAAAAAGACGGCAAGAACCGGTCATATAAAATGAAATAAATAATTCCATGATAAACATCACATAGTTGCATTAAATTTGGTGCTAATCTGTTGTCCTGAGCTTTTATTAATGAGATCTGATACAATCATATAGAAATGGTAGAAACGACTTTATTGGAAAAACAATTACAATAGAATAATAATAATATATTTTTACCAACTGAATACACCATGGTGTATGAATATCTTTAGGTCTGTTTCCTTCATCATTTTCTTTTGCATGAGACCTATGATCTTGCATCTTTGAGTATAAGAAAATATTTAATTCCCCAAAGTGTCGACCCTTAAAAAGAGTGCCTTATTCCTCTTTAATAGCCTTGTGCTCTATTCAAATCTTGAAACCGCTTACTACTTCTTTATTCTTTAAAACTACCTCTTGTTTTGTGAGGGGCCCCAACATGGTAAAAAAAATGTTTTACACAACCTTTTACTTTATTAAAATTTATTACTAGGGATGTCGTGTGCCACTTGATTCCCCCTACCTTTGCAAAGGGATCTTGGCATATTAACACATGAGATGCCAAGGATTTCCCATAGGGTATTCAATCATGTTCATGTTTCTTACCAACTCATCTAGATTGTGTATATTTCATAGGATGGATGAGGTAGGTTCTTAAAATTCCCTTTTAGACTATGCAAAATATCAAAATCTCTAGCCAACATTTCTAGGAAATCCTACCCTAGCAAAACTCCCTGCAACTTGTCAACATGTTTTCATTATTCCTACTCTGCTCCAAATTCTCTTGATACTTCTTTTGTGAGAGTATGCATTCCCATCCTAAGGGGGTGGCAGCCCAATATTGAGGAGATCAATGAAAATCCTTTTAAAAGAGGTCACTTTCCTTGTTAGTTCATGCAACCTGTTTTTAACATTTTACATTAGCCTTATCTTAGTAAGAACTTTTTTAGAATCAATTATGATGTTGAATATGTCATTAACATTTAGGTCCTCAAAAGTTGAGCTAATCCTTAGTACTGTTGTTCAAGAACTTTATAATGTCATTATCCAGATTTGGTTTGTTTTCTATCTCATTGGTTGTTTTGGTTATGTCCTTCTAGGCTAAGGTGAGTAGCTCCAACTCATATCGTATTAGGGAGAAATGGGACCAATTGTTAGATATCAATGTGGATATGCTATCCCAAATGACATGCTTGATTGCTTTAAGGGAAAAATTCCCTGTAAATTTTGTCTTAAATTTCTCCATCTTCTTTAGCATCATTTATTTGAGCCAACAATACTTCCCTAATCTTTTCCTCTTCTTCCAATTCTATCACCCTTGCATATTTATTTTTGAGTTGGCTAGTCATAGTGTCTAGCTCCATCTCTTTCACACTAAGTTCATCCACCACCTTAGTTAGGTCTTATGTTGGTTCTGCCAAGGTGGTCTAGTCTGTTCTCAACTTTGATGTTTGGACCAGTTAAGTTTGATGATTCCTGAGAGTCTCACTTTCTTCTTTCATCCTCTCATTTTCACTCTCTAACCTTATTTTACCTTCTTACTTTCAACCAACTAGTGATATAGCTTCCCTTTTTCTTCATGGCTAGTTTGCAACTTTGGAGTTTGCACATGTTGAGATTTATGGAGGTTAAGCCTCTTTCTCAAACATTTGATTTCAGTATCTTTCTTCTTCACCAACTCTCCCATAGAAGTGGGGTCTTTAGGTTATATTCCTAGATATATGATATTATTTTCAAGGTCTACTATCTTTGTTTGATTTTCCTTGGTGGAAATATTCTCTTGCTTTAATTTCCTATTAATTTTGTGTACCATTTCTCTCATTTTCCTTTCATTGGAAGAATATTGAAGTACCCCTTTGTATAGCATGTCACTTTTCTATTGGTGCAAGTCAATATGTCAATGGATTGGATATTTCCCAGTTTGAGCTTGATGTGGGTTTCCTTGTAGTCTGTTGGGGAGAGGGGTTTTGACACTTTAGATTCTGACAAGGCCATATTAAAAGTTCCTTGTTGATAATACACTGATGTTAGTAGTGTTATAGAGAAAGTTGTAGGTTGGGAAAATCATGACCCAACCAAAAATAAAGTGCTACAACTTGGGAATCCTACACCAATGTCACCTCGATGTAAGTACCGCACTTCAAGGGTGACTAGGTCATTCTAAGGAGGCGATCTCGGTGACCCTAGGGGGAATGGTATGGATATGAATAGAGATGGAAGTGAAGCCCCTATAGGTCAAGTCTAAGTGGAGTGAAATTTCTAGAATGAAGTCTTGGGAAGGTACAAGGGTTGCCAATTATGTTGAGTAACCTGTAAATGGTGAAATACCTGCCCGAGACACAAGAAAAAACACTTTGCAATGATGTATGTTAGTTGGATCAAAAATTTAAGATTGATGTCCCTAATTTTAAGCAATATATGACAGTTTATATCAGAAAATAAATAATCAAAATGAACATACAAAGATCTAAACTAGTTAAGTAAATCAACATCAAGATTAGCAATGAATATAGGCTGAAAAATGGCACTTGAGAGGCAAGAGAATATGGTTGTTGTAAACATGTATTTTCTGCATAAAATTGCAGACTTATAGCTGTATATTTCAGTAACTTATATCATCAAATTACACCATCAAAATATTCCAACAATTATCCCAAAATATGCGCCCTAGTTAGTAGAGTAAATGAGCAAAATTTAGGAGCTAGTCTAGGGTTAGTTTAGGAGTTATGTTTAGTAGTTTATCTAGGTTAGATAAGCCCTAATGGATGTAGGTTAGGGTTTTTAACATAAATTAAAGTAGTGGGAGAGAGGGGACTCCCTAGTATAGGAAGACTCCCCTCAATGAGGCAAACAAACTTCAAGAAATAAACCTTTCAAAATATAAAAATTCATGTTTCCCAAGGAAATGATTTTATATCTGCAATGCAAAAAATATATGACTAGTGCCTTTAATATTGGGTTAATAGAGTCAAATAAATAAATATATAGAGAGGCTGCCTCCTTGGGGGTGTAATCCCTTTTACTTCCCAAGGAAAGTTTCTCTAGCTAGGGTTTAAGCTAAGAGGGTGTATGCCCTTATACTTCTCTTAGAAAACCCTTGTTTAACCAATAACATGAAGCATAAAATGATGAAGAATATGGTGGGGGTGTATGCCATTATAATTCCCACCTATCTCCTAGCACAAAAATCCTTGACTTGAAAATAATGATAACATAAAAGTAAAATACAATACCAAAATCAGGAAAGATGCTAAGATAATCCACCATAAAATCTAGAAAGCATTCATCCAAGGCTAGTGCCTCACTCCTCCATGAACCATTCATCAAGATAGCCATAAAAAAGTGCACAAGATACAAATAGAGCCAAAGGTAGCGGAAAGTTAAAACTAATACTTCTCACAATGAGGGATAATTATGTTAAAATGAGATCTTATGATCTCTTATTTAAACAAAATGTCACCAAGGTGACTTGTCCATAAATTAAGGGGTAAACCACAAGACTAAGGGTCAACAACCCTGATATTTCCCCCTTTAACAAATCAATATTAAAAAATTTATTTAAAGTTTCACTTTTTCACAAACAAACCCTAATTTTACATGGATGTCTCCCCTTTAGGGGGCGTTTTTCCACTTTGAAGAAGCCGTTGGTGTTGGAGAAGCATGGGTAAGCCTCAAAAGGCCACATGTCAAGAATATAGATGATATCATTATGGTGAATACCCTCTTCTCCTCAAAACTTCCATGTGTCAATGAGTGGCACCTCACCACCAAGCCCTAACCCCCTAGGTGACGTCATGCCTCTAGAAGTGATGTTTTTCCTCTCCTAGGAAAAACGTTTGGCATGTGGGGGATAGGATATTTCATACAAGTCATCATCAAGGCCTTCCAAGTATGATATTTCTCATCCGACATGCGGACCCTTGGCATCTAACATGTGGGCTTGTAGCCCCATGGAAGCCCAAGCTAGGCTTGTTCTCCAAAAACTGTCCACCAACTAGGTCCTGCAAAGACAAATAAGCACGCCCTCCAAGGATCCCAAGTCATAACATCATGATAAGTTAATCCAATCGATAAATAAGCCATTTAATTATGTGCATCAAAGATCACTATATCAAACAATTAATTTCTCAAAGATACTATGCGACTTGTCAAGATTGAATATAGGAGGGTTGATGAGGTGTTCTATAGGATAGATGATGCAGGAGCATCGTGCAAAGCCCAAATCTTGTGACTAAGACAAAGAAATAGTTGGACGCGTGGAGGAAGAAAAGAGCACGTTTTCATAAAGACCCATTTTAAATTTTGAAACAAAGTCATTAATGTAATAGTTAAGAGGACTGCACTCACATTTATACTTTGGAGATTGTAAAAAGACCTGGGGAAATCCTCCCGTCTGTCGATTGTATTGAGGCATTTAAGCCCAGTTAATGAAAGTAGGTAGGTTTAAATATGAGATTAGATAGTTTAAAGAGTAGAAGGGGAAAACGGATATAGACACCCTCATTCTTGTATTATTGTAACATTATCATTAACACAGAAGAGAAGAGAGAGCTGTAGAAAAGCCCATGTACAAGAGCTTTGAATTAATATATGAAGCTTTGAATCAGATTTCATGGTGTTATTATGTTTTCTGTCTTTACATGGTGAATGGTATGCTTACAATTGTTTATTCTCTCTAGTTATGCATTTACTTTAATACTGTGTACATGTATGATTTCATGTTGAATGTTTGAAGTCTGAGAGAGAGAGAGAACGAGTTTCAATTGTTTCTCATCCTGAGTGAAAGTTCCTGCAAGGAGTGCGTTGACGAAGGTTCAGAGTTTATCTCTGAAATCTCAGGAGGGATACCGTTGTTCTCATTCGAGTAGAAGTGTAGGTGAAGCACAAAAGCCGTGCAAGGTGTGCGCAGGCTGGTTGAAAGATTAGGACTTATCAACTAAGGGAAAGGATTTGAGGACTTATTTTTCAGGAGGTGCACAGAATCGAGAAATCAAATACTTAGAAGTATTTGAAGAAGTGTCGCAAGGAGTGCGTGCATGAACCCTTTTGGAGGTTTGAGTTTGTAAGTGAAAGCTCAGGAGGGATAGTACCTTTGAACACTTCAAAGGAGGACGGAGGTCGAACTAATTCAAGGGGAGACGAGGTTCAAAGTCATCCAACAAAATTAAAGTTCAGCAGTGAAAGAACATTTGGTCGTTTCGCAGAAGCTGTCGAGGATCAATGAGAGATCGAAATTCTCCGTGGAGAACTCACAAAATAGTGAGGGCCGTAGGATCCCGAGGAGTTGCAGGTTGGATACGGGTTGGATGAAACCATCCAATGGGATCCAGGATTCAACGTCGACCATTGATCGTGATCTGTTTGATTCGTCAGATCATTTTGGCATTTTGGGGATCCCAACGACAAGAAGTTGAGCGCAGTGGAACGAAAGTCCCGAAATCGTGAGTTGCGATAGGAATTGGCATAGAGTTTAGTATTTCGACACTTCAGGTGTTGGGAAACAGAGGAGACAGTGATTTTGGAGTGAGATTCCCGAAAGCTGGGAAGAGTGACAGGTGGCAAATATCCATGTCAGAGACAGAGGACAACGGAGAAGACAGGTGGTGCACTTTTCGCCAGGCAGAGTCAAGATGCCGTTGACTATTTCAGGGTTTCACAGGTTGGAGAGCTGGAATCCTTGCATCAGGATTCACGAAGTCTGAAACTCTAAATAGGTAGAGAGTTATGTGAGAAGCCAACTTTTGCTGAATACATTTTGGTGAATTGACATTTCGGGTTTTGGTAGTAGAGGGTCGAAAATATTGACATCAAGGATCGCGAAATTGTGAGACCCGAAATCCAGGATTAGAGAAGGGTACGACATTATTGCGTGCAAGTGGATTTGAACGATCCTGTGAGTGGATCTCGACCTGTGGGTTCGAGGGTCTGCATCAATAGATCTTTCCCTAGGTCAAGGAGAGTTTCCAAGAGATACCTCTCTAAGAAATGTAAAATGGATGAAGTGGTTTGGGTCAAGACTCAATGGGAATAGGGCTCATGACATAGAAGGGGTCATAGGGTCTCTTTCAATGGTGCCTTTATAGAGGGTGTGTGGTACCTTCGTCCACAATGCACTTTTTCCAATCCCATAAATTTCCTTTTGTCTTCCTTTCTTTCTATTTTATTTCAATATAGCATAAGGAGAGATTGAAGGTCACTGCCCTGACGTGGTGACCAGATGATTGCGATGTCACCCACAAACACCTAGTGGAAATGAGAAGGTTGGATCGTTATGAGACCCCCTTTCTCTCAACCATGCAACTGAGAGCCATTGCCCTGGTTTGGTGACTAGATGATGAAAATGTCATACCACTAGATATTCATGGGCATGATAGGGCATCTCGTGATGAGATATTCTATCCTTCAACTAACCTTTTAAGCATTTTTATTATATTGTGAGTCCCCTTTACTGAAATATAAGCGTTTCATTTCTTTCTTGGGTGATCCCTAGGTGAAGCAATTGGAAGGTTTATACAAGGATTTTATCTTTTACCCAACATCAACCCTTTGGTCCTTCAACCCATTCTTCCCATAGAATGAGGGAAAACACCTTCTTGGGTCAATACACCCTAATATCCCAAGAGATAAGGAAATAGAGGGGAATAATTATGGAAAGTGGTAAGTATGGTCGAGAACGATACTATGAATCTTTAAGGGAGTTCCTAGTAGCAAACCCATCCCGAAGGAAGATCACTTACTAGGGAAGAATGCCAACCACCAAGGTGAAGCATGGAAAAAGGAATAATGTCCAAGCATATATCATGAAATCTAGAGAAATCTAATATACAACATACTCAATAGGATTAAATATTGAAATGATGCTCATCATAATACTAACTTGTACCTCATGGAACAAGGTCCACTGCCTTCTGGAAGCCAGCTGATGTGGTGGATGCCATATGGAAATATGTGACCATCTGTGGTGTTGAGAGGGGTTTCCATCTGTGCAAAAGGGTATTGTTGGTCATGTAGTCTCTCGACACTCCATATCTACAATCTGAGGGACTCAAGACATAATCTCCTTAGTTATCCAGAAAATGGGGATACCATATGGATCCTACTCGGGGACATGTTATTTCCGTAGAATGCATGAGAACCAAAACATCTCCTGGTAGACATGTTCCTGCAAGGAAACATCAAAATGTCAAGTGTAGGATGGCCTAATCATCCTTTTTCTCATATGATCATAATCAAAACCAACTAAGCTAGAAAAATAAAATTTGACATGTTTTCAAAAATTTCTAAGCTAAGCATGAAAACAATATGCAAGTAGATAAAAATGAAAATGAAATGCATCTAAACTAGTATGAGCAATCAAGATGAAAATACAGAGAATCAAAATGAATTACCTACTTACCTGGGGCATGGGCCCTCAAGAATTCATGTGTCATCTTGGAGATAATGTTTGAGGAGAGATCCATTTACTAGTAGTGAAATCCTCGTCCCTTCTATCATGGACAAGTAGAAAGAGTCTAGCCCAGACATTTCCTCTATTTTGTAGGGGCCTAACCAAAGATTGTTGAACTTTTGATGCATTCCTAGTTTTTCTCTTCTTTTGTCCCACAATAGAACGTGACCCCCTTCCTTGAAGTCTCTTTGGTTTTCCTTTTGATCAAAAGTTCCATTTAATTTATCTTGATTCCTTAACATTTGATCGAAGGCCATTCTTCGAGTCTAATCCAATTCTACAAGCTGATCGATTTGCCCCTGCAATGCTTCTTTATCTATGCTGAATTGTTGGGATATTTGTAACTCTGGAATTTGGATATTTATAGGAAAGCGAGCTTCAAATATGTACACCAACTCAAAAGGAGTCCTTCCGGTGGAATTCTTGGTGGTTGTGTGGTCATCCCACAAGCCATACTTGATCTTGCTGTCCCAACTCTTCTTGTTCTCCCCAACAATATTTTTCACAATGTTCATGATGTTTTTGTTGCTAGATTCTTCCAATCCATTCCCTTGAGGATAATAATTTGAAGAGTGCGATAAAACAATCCCATACTTGAAACAAAAATCATTGAGTTCCATTGAGCTAAAGGATTTGGCGTTGTCGACGGTTATCTTAGCAAGGACACCAAATCTAGTAATAATATGTTCCTCAAGGTATTTCATCACGACTTCTTCCATTGATTTCTTGGTTGGGATAGATTCTACCCATCTGGTGAACTAATCCAGTCCCATTGTTGAAAAGGTGCTTCCACAATGATTGGTTTAATGGAAAGGGAAGGGAGACACTACTTTCCAATAAAACAATGGCATGGATGAAAAGATCTAACATATCGATGTGTGTCAGAGAATATAGTAGGCCAATAATATCCCGCTCTTAAAATATTATGGGCAGTGGTGCACACTGCAAAATGGCCTCCACAATGTCCTGCATGAAGTTCAGTGATTAACTTATCAACTTCTTATTTATCAACACATCTAAGGATTACCCCATCTAGGTTCCTCCATCTGAGACCATTCACTATTAGGAAATACTTAATATCTTTGAGTCTTAGGGATCTTCTCTTATGTTCCACCAAATGGTCATGGGATGTGAGGTTTTTCAAGTAATAAATAATGTTTGAATACCATTTGTTGTTTTCAATCTCACTTACAACAATGTTGACTTTCTCCTTCTGTCCTACCTCAATGGCCTCTTGATTGCTTTCTATCATCATCTTTTCCATCCCTTGTCCTTTAATTATCTTAGTTGGCTTGATTTCCAAATCATATTCCTGTATTTGTGACACCCACTTTCCTCTTGATCCAATGAAATCTTATTGTGATAAAACATCCTTTACGACGGGGTAGGGGACAAAGGCCATGATCTTATTGTATCTCACATAGGTTCGAAAGTGTTTAAGAGACTTGACTAAAATGTAAGATTGTTTTTCCATAATGGTGTATTTTAGTTCTGAGTCCCTAATATTTTTTCTCATGAAAGAGATTGGTTGTTCGTCCCCTTGATTATTCTTTTGTAACAACACACCTGCAGTGGTATCTTTCGAAGCAAAAGAGAAAATGATGAAGTACCTGGAAAATGTTGGACTAACTAAGACTGGTGCGACATTTATTTCCTCAATATGTTCGAAAGACAACCCACCTTCACTTTCTCACTCAAAGCGAGCATCTTGTTTTAGTAACTTGTTAAGGGATTTAACAATTTCAACGAAGTTTGGGACGAATATCCTCATAAAGTTAATTTGGCCGAAGAAGGATTGCAAGGATTTCCTTTCTTTAGGAAGAGGGATTTTCTTGATGGATTCAACTCTGGTAGGATCTATCATGATTCCATTCATAGAAATGATGTGTCCCAATAAGTTACCCTTGTCAACACCGAAAATTGATTTCTCAGGGTTGAGAGAAATTCCATATTCCCTACATCTCTAAAAGATAGTTTTTAAGTGTTGAATTTGTTGTTCCCTATTTTTAGAAATGGTAGTCAGGTCATCTTGATATATCTCTATGAAATTTCCGATTAGATCTCTAAAACCATAGTCCATGGCTCGTTGACAAGTAGCCCCTACGTTGGTGAGTCCAAAAGGAATTCATAAATACTTATAGGTTCCCCAAGGGGTGGTAAAAGAAGTTTTGATTTGATCATCCTCCTTTACCAAAACTTTATTATACTCCGAGAAACCATCAAGCATGGACATCATCTCTGCACTGGTTACCCTTTTCAAAAGGTATTCCATGTTGGGTAAGGGATAATTGTCTTTGAGAGAATCCTAGTTTAAGTTTATGAAGTCTACACATATCCTGTTAGGGACCTAACCGTCACGTAGGTAGAACAATATATTAATATGTAATAAAGGTCAATATTAATAAGGCCTTGCAATAAGGTAGAATAAGTTGAATGTAAGCAGACCTAATAGAAGCTTCCGCTTCTAGAAGGATCTTCCTCTAGACGGTTCTTTTGATAGACATATTTAGTATAAATAGGAGTCGAGGGTATGAAAACACTAGTTTTGGATATTATTGTAATAGAGCTCTGCTCGACTGGAGGTTTCCCCCTCGAAGAGGCCCATGAACATTGCTCTCAGAATCAAAGTGCTCTTTTTGGTGTTATTTTGATATCATTTTAGTGTTATTGTGGTGTTGTTTTGGTTATATTGTTGTTTATCTGCCATTTCTAGCATTTTATTTCTGTTCTGCAGACTTTTTATATCTGGAATATTACAAGTGGTATCAGAGCACTTTCCTCGACAACAATTGTGGGTTAATTTTTTTTTCTCAAGGTAGAGAYGTATTCCGACGTCTTTAAGCCACATAGATCTGTCATTACACGCATAAACCCGCGGTTGAGGGATTCATACATGCATGAAATAAAATTGGTACTTAAGCGCACATCTGTTGGCCACCCTTGTAACCCCTGTTGGTACCCCTTCRAGTGGTAGCACATCATACAACACCTGTGTGCAAATCGACCTAGATTTCCTGAAGCCCTCTTTAGATAAACCAATCAACCATCTGAATTYTATAATGCCACCGATAACAACACTCGGGAAGATACTCTGTAGTACCTGGGTAGTCAGGTAGTACATCTAAGGGTACCGTCTAGCCTCCTTAGTTGGTGCCCTAAGATATTGGGCCGAGTACTATTGTTGGACCCCACACGTATATCAAAGAGTTATAGCACATGGAAAACCCTTGTCTGTAGAACCCTTGAATACCTGACCCTTGGGGACGAAAATAAAAAAAATAAATTAAAATAGACAAGATCTATTGCCACGCAACTGTGTTCAGGTTGCCAAATCACTACACATTTCTTCCTGGTAAATCATTTGGGCATTTCATCACTGCAGTATTCTTTAGACCAGAGTATAACTCCGCAGGTATAAAAAAAAAAAAAGTCTAGAAATGTGTGCACCATTATTTGAGACCTATTCCATTGGATTTATCTTTTCTCCCTTATCACATTCATCCATACCATTTTTCAGCAAAATTTTTGACCCCACTTGCCCTGTTTCGATTCCCTCGTCATCATGGCCCATACTCGTAGCTAAGACTTGGAAGCTTGCTTCAATACCTTGCAATCTAATTTCACAGAGAACCAATAAGAAGTGAAAAAACTCACTGCCAATGTTTCCACCATCAATACAAACATGCAGTCCTCCATCGCCACCTCAATCGAGGAACTCAAAGAAGACATGACTACCCAGCTTGAATCTATCGTTTCGATGATCTACACCAAGATGCATATCCCTGAAGATAACCCTTTATCTGAACCACCTCCACATACCGAAGCTGAAACTTCCTCTCATTCCCATAATTTTCATCCCCATCACTTTCAGCGTGACCTATGCCTTCCGTGAGTGGATGTGACCAAATTTGATGGCTCGGATCCCACTGGTTGGGAAACCCAAATGGAACATTATTTCTCTTTATACGGCATTACAAATGACTTGGCCAAACTCTGGTATGGTGTTCTCCATCTAGATTAAGAACGTTGGTAATGGAGAAAAAATTTCCGTCAAGGGTATATTTCTTGGACACACTTTGTGGCAGAGCTTTATGAACACTTTGACACTTACACCAACCATTTAGGTCGTTTGAAAAAGTTGAAACTATCCGGAACAGTTGAAGACTTTATATCTGCTTTTGAGCACCTGGATTTTCAGATAGAGGGCATGTCTGATGCCTTTTTCCGAGAATGTTTTATCAGTGGCCTCAAGGATGAGATTCGTGCCCATGTCCTCATCTCTCGGCCTTAGAGTTGGGTGGAGGATACTAAAATATATAATGCAACACAACAGGTTGTATCTTCTCAAAATCGGAAACCCTCCTTTATTCCTCGCACTAAACCAGTAAATCCCACTACTCCCTCTGGTCCACTAAAGATCGAAAAATTGACCAGGGTTGAAATGGCTGAACGCCAACTCAAAGGCCTTTGTTGTAATTGTGATAACAAATATTTTCCAGGCCACAAGTGTAAGGAACAAAATATTTTTATGGCAATCTCGGAGGATATTTCAGAAGAGGATGTTGAAACTCACTTTGTGTCTGAGTCACCTGAAACCAATGACATAACCTCTCCCTCAGACCCTTTGAAAGTAGAACCAGTCATTTCCCTAAATGCTCTCACGGGCTTCTTTTCTCCCAAAACCCTCAAGCTAATCGGCTACATCAAGCATAGGAAGGTCATCATTCTTGTTGATAGTGGAAGCACCCATAATTTTATTCATCGTGACATTGCCCAAGAAACTCATTGCTATATCCATGCATTCAATAATTTCCAAATCATGATTTCCAATGGAGGCTCCATGAAATGTGGAGGGCGTTGTGAAAATGTGCGTATCCAAATTGGTGACTACCACCTGAAATATCATATGTTTTCTATCGACATGGGCGGTTGTGACATTGTGTTGGGTGCAGATTGGCTAAGGACTTTGGGTCCCATTCTCATGGATTTTAAGGAATTAACCATGCAATTTGACCAGGGGGGCCAACAATATAAGTTCCAAGGCATCATCGCCAGTTCACGTGAGATCATTAGTTCCCATCGCATGGAAAAGATGCTCATAAAAGGTCATTATGGCGTTATTACCCAACTCCATTCCATACAAGCAACTGAGACACCCTTAGTGCTGCAAGACCTCCAATCCATCCCCTCTAAACATCAAGTGGTATTTTCCACTCCCCAGGGACTCCCTCCTTCCCGTGGTGTTCATGATCATTCCATTCCCCTTGTACTAGGAATCCTTCCTCCCAATATTCATCCCTATCGTCACCCCTTTTCCCAAAAAAATGAAATTGAGAAAATGGTTCAGAAACTCCTTAACGTAGGCATTATATGCCCTAGTACGAGCCCCTACTCTTCTCCTATGGTCATGGTACTGAAGAAAGAAGGTTCTTGGTGAATGTTTCCTGACTTTCATGCCCTCAACAAACTCACCATTAAAGAAAAATTTCCCATTCCTATCATTGATGACCTCTTGGATGAATTGAGCGGCGCCCAGTTCTTTACTAAACTTGATCTTCGTTTTGGCTACCACCAGATACATATGAAAGAGGAAGACATTTCTAAGACTGCCTTTAGAACTCTTGAGGGACACTATGACTTTTTGGTCATGCTCTTTGGCTTGTGTAATACCCCCTCCACCTTCCAAAGCCTCATGAGTCATGTCTTCCGTCCTTTTCTCCATCATTTTGTCTTAGTTTTCTCTGATGATATCCTCATCTATAGAAAAACTTGGACAAACCATCTTGTTCATGTGGATCGAGTTCTCCATCTACTCTCTCAGCACCAAATTTTCCTGAAATAGTCTAAATGTGCTTTTGGCACCTCAAAAGTCGAGTACTTGGGTCATTTGGTTGGCAAGGACGACATCAGGGTGGATCCTAAAAAGATTGAAGCTATGAAAGACTGGCCTCACACAAAGAATCTCAAAATATTGCATGGATTTCTAGGCTTAACAGGTTATTATCGCAAGTTTTTTAAGAATTATGGAAATATTGCAACACCTCTCACTGCACTCCTAAAAAAGAGCTCTTTCACTTGGAATCTAGCAGTTTCTCAAGCTTTTCAAACCTTGAAGATGGCCATGTGCACAACTCCATTCATGGCCCTTCTTGATATCAAAAATACCTTTGTCCTGGAATGTGATGCTTCAGGGAAAGGAATTGGCACTGTCCTTATGCAAGAGGGTCGGACTTTGGCCTTTACCAGCAAACAACTGTCTGAATGAAATCTGGGAAAATCAATCTATGAAAAGGAAATGTTGGCTATTCTGCATGTCGTTGATCTGTGGTGCCGTTATCTATTGGGGAAATTCTTCCAAATTAAGATAGACCATCAAAGCCTCAAGTATTTTCTGGAACAACGCATTTCCTTCCTAGAGAAACAAAAATGGGTAACTAAGCTCTTTGGATATGATTATGAGATCATTTACAATAAATGCAAAGACAACGTGGTTGTGGATGCACTTTCCTAAAAATATGAAGATGAAGGATCCCTTTTTTCTCTATCCTTCATTGTACTAGATTGGCTCCAAGTCATTTGCCAGGAATGGCTACACGATCTCAAAAGTTCACATCTGATACAATAATTGCAGTCCAATTCTCCAGTTTCCCTAGGGTATTCTTGTCTCCATGATGATCTTCGATACAAAGGTCCTTTGTTTTTAAGTAAACAATCAAAGCTTAAATCCACGATAATTTCTGAGCTTCATGCTACACCCACAACTGGGCACTCCGGGTTTACCAAAACCTATGACAGGGTCAAACATTCTTTTTTTTGGGATGGTATGAAACAAGATGTTCATAATTTTGTCACTGAATGTGATGTGTGTCAACGCAACAAGGGTGAAATAGTCAAATATCCTGGCACACTAGAACCGCTTCCGATTCCACCTTCTATTTGGAGGGATATCTCTATAGATTTTATTACAGGCTTACCCAAATCGGGAAATAAATCAGTCATCATGGTGGTTGTTGATAGCCTTTCCAAGTATGCTCATTTCTGTGCTCTTCAAAACCCATTTACAACATCCACTGTGGCTCAAATTTTCATGGATCAGGTCTTCAAGCTTCATGGCATGCCACATTCTATTGTTTTTTATCATAACCCAACATCCACTGAATGTGATGTGTGTCAACGCAACAAGGGCGAAATAGTCAAATATCCTGGCACACTAGAACTGCTTCCGATTCCACCTGCTATTTGGAGGGATATCTCTATAGATTTTATTACAGGCTTACCCAAATCGGGAAATAAATCAGTCATCATGGTGGTTGTTGATAGCCTTTCCAAGTATGCTCATTTCTGTGCTCTTCAACACCCATTTACAACATCCACTGTGGCTCAAATTTTCATGGATCAGGTCTTCAAGCTTCATGGCATGCCACATTCTATTGTTTCTGATCAAGACCCAACTTTCACTAGCAATTTTTGGCAAGAACTGTTCAAGCTACAAGGCACCCAATTGCATCTCAGCACAACTTATCATCCCCAGACTGATGGTCAAACTGAATTTGTCAACAAGTGTTTGGAAACATATTTAAGGTGTTTTGCATCGGAAAAGAAAAATTAGTGGGATCAATGGTTACCCCTAGCTGAATGGTGGTACAACACTTCATACCATACAACTTCTCGCATGACTCCTTTTGAAGCGTTATATGGACAAAATCCACCTTCAATTCTCTCATACTTACTAGGTGTCTCGAAGGTCTAGGTGGTTGACCAAACGATTACAGTTCGAGAGGCTATTCTCCGTACCCTCAAAGAGAATTTGTTCATGGCACATAATCACATGAAGCAACAAGAAGATCAAGGTCACTCTGAATGTCAATTTGCAGAAGGGGATCAAGTGTTTCTTTGAATGCAATCTTACAAGAAAAATTGCCTCAAGGCCGAGCATTGTCAGAAGCTGGCGCCCAAATTTTATGGTTATTATACCATTCTCAAGCATGTGGGACAGGTGGCCTATCAATTATATTTTCCCAGTCATTCTAAGATACATCCCATTTTTCATGTTTCATGCTTAAAGAAGGTGATTGGAACTAAGTGCCAAATTCAAACCAACCTTCCCGATTTGGATGAAGAAGGATCCATTTGGCTACAACCACATGTAGTTTTGGACCAGCGTGAGCATTGCTTGTGTCAGCGAACCATCAAGGAAGTGTTAGTCCAATGGAAAGATACAACTCCAATAGATGCCACTTGGGAACCAACTACCATTCTGCAACAATTTCCACATCTCAAGCCTCGAGGACAAGGATGTTTTTAAGGGGGAGGACATGTTAGGGACCTAACCCTCACGTAGGTAGAACAATATATTCAGATGTAATAAAGGTCAATATTAATAAGGCCTTGCAATAAGGTAGAATAAGTCGAATGTAATAAGACCTAATAGAAGCTTCCACTTCTAGAAGGATCTTCCTTTAGATGGTTCTTTTGATAGACATATTTAGTATAAATAGGAGTTGAGGGTACGCGAACCCTAGTTTTGGATATTATTGTAATAGAGCTCTGCTCGAATGGACGTTTCCCGCTCGAAGAGGCCCATGCACATTTCTATCAGAATCAAAGTGCTCTTTCTGGTGTTATTTTGATATCATTTCAGTGTTATTGTGGTGTTTTTCTGGTTATATTGTTGTTTATCTGCCATTTATAGCATTTTTTTCTGTTCTACATACTTTTTTATATTTGGAATATTACATATCCTGATTTCACTAGTCTTCTTCCTTACAATAACTGGATTAGACACCCATGATGAATATCTAACCGGTTCAATTATTCCCGCCTCAACCATATTTTGTAACTCTTTATGTACTTGTGGGGCGACCTTTGGGTTCATCTATCTGAGCTTCTGTTTGAAAGGATTCTTGCAATCAATGAAGGAAATGGTGTGGTGTATAACATCTTTCTGGTAGGCCTTTAGATATTTGTAATACCAAGTGAAGATATCCTTGAATTCTCTTATAAGTGTAGTAAGCTTTTCCCCCTCATCAATTGAAAATCCTTTACCAAATTTGATTAAATTCGGGAATTCCTCGGGTCCAATTTTGTATTCAACAATCTAGTCACTAATTTTGTTGGAAGGTTTCCCTTTATACATATCATTTCAGTCAAAGATGTTTTCTAAAGGAACAATTCCTTTGTGTAGAGGCCCGTTGGTTACATCAATGATCTCGATGCTTTCTTTCTCAACCAAAAAGTTCATTCGGGCTTCAAAGAATTCTCCCTCATTCTGTAGAAAGAGGAGAAGTAGACTGTCATTTTCAAAAAGTTTCCTGTGTTCCAACTTGTCAGGTAATGAAGGTCTGAAGTTGACTTCCACCTTGTAGAAACCAATGTCTTTGGAAATTTGTAAGTTTGAAGCGAAAACAACAAGACTATCTTGCAAGTGATTTTCTTCCCTAGGGATGACCTCAATGGAAAAGTTGTCAAACCCTTTTATGGCATCCCAAACAACATCTCTATACTATTTTAACCTTGGGTTTTTGTAGCAAACTTCATATTGACTTGTGAAACAATTAGGTCAAAATCTCCTTTCACATGCAAGTTCTTGATGTTCATATCAATGGCCAGGTTTGTTGATGCTTGAAAGCGCAACGATGAATACTATGCTCTCAAATGATTTTCAAGCTTTATTATTTATCTATATTAATAATATACTAGTAGGTGGACCCCCTGGTTATACTCATGGCAATATGGTGGATAAGAAACACTTATATTTTTTTTCCCTATGTGATGGTAGAAACACAGTTTTCTATAGTTCATTTGTCTCAAATAATGGTTTAAAATGTTTATGGTAATATGTGGTTGGGTGATTAAAACATGGAGCTAAGTGGTTTGGATGATCTCTCATAAAATATGATAATGCTTCCCTTTTGAAAGAGAGAATTATACTCCAATTTTAATTTTGATGTTGTGTATTTTTCATGGTGAAACTTGGGTGATCTTGACCCTTGCTATTGTGGTTGTGCGCATTGTTTAAGTTGCATAGTGTATTGTGTTCCTAGTACATTGTCATTCAAAAGAATTTGATATTGGCAAGGGGTGGTTCACTTTGGACTATCACACACTTTGCAAAAGTAATATGGAAATCTTGGATTTTTGGTTGATTAATGGTTTGAATGTAGTGCTATGGTGAGTTGGCTAGTGGGCTTGACTCATACTAAAAATTGAATGAAGATATGAAGGGAGAAGCATCGTGCAGTAAATGCACATCACTCAAACTCCCCTAGAGCCCATCACCTTAGTCTTTCATTTTTGGCTCTGGTAGTTGTTGCTGCTCCGCCTTGCCCGATCATGGAGGAAGTATACATTCTTGGTTTTTCTCCTCACAGAGACTTTTACAGGTATGGGTTTTCTTACTTTTCCATCCATGAGAGTTAATTTTCCTTTGAATCCAATGTTGGCTATGGTTTCTCATGGTCTGTGTGATTCTCAATCTATTATGATGTTTTGGAATTGTGTTTGAACTCACATCTTTGGTTTCCTATGGTGGTTGTTCTGGGATTGTTGGCTTTTAAAAGTTGGTCTCGTGGTCCTTGTTGTGTGTAATTGTTCGCTGGAATTATTGAGTAAAGATTGCAGTGGATCCTTCTTTGTCATGGTTTTGTTTCCAGATCTAGCCTCTTTGTTGAAGTTGGTTATCACAGTCTACCTAAACGTTGGGCTTTGCGAATACTCCACCTATATATTGACATTACTGGTCTCTGTGGCTAAGTGTACCCATGCCGTTTTTTGACCCGGTGGGTTTTTATGTGAACTATGATTGAAGATTAGAGCATTTTGTGCCTTGTCTTGGGAAAAACCTCAATTGTTGGCTTATTTTCTATAACCTCACTGTCACTGTTGCTTGGTAAATGTTATATAGTATGAGAACATTTCTACCCTTATTTTGATGAGAGCACTATTCATGCTTTTTGGTTGGGTACAGGTTTTTATTTGGTCACTCATTATGCAGTGTTAGAAAAAGGGTTGGCCTCACCTGTTTGTTTTGGAAGATATAGTCTGTTGTTCGAAGCCCATACAGTTGAGAGAAATGTTGCATATTATTGTTTTTGCGATCGATTATGATAGGGAAACTATGTAATGATCTCTCTGTGCTATTCAACTACCAAAATCTCTGGTTAAACCGCCTGCTGTATCTACCACTTACTATCTTAAACCCCGAACATTACATTGAAAGCGTATTTACTCCAATTTGCAGTTGATGGGAACGTTGTGTTTGCTCGGTTACACGGGCACGAGTTTTTTTGGTCCCTTTCTTGGTAATTCTAGAAGAGATMTGTACCCACCTATTAATTTGAATCTTGTGTTCAAAATATTGAATGTTATTTTGGTTCAATCATTATGTTGATTGTATAAAAGGAGAACTTGTGTTCGAAATGTTTGAGGCCCAAATAAGAGTGATAACGTCCAAAATAATTTCATTGAACATTGGTTAAAACATGATKGATATTCGTTGTTTGTAAACACTGTATGTGTCCCTGTTGGATTAAAAGGATTATTATTTGAGTTAATGTTATGGTCGTGGCTCAAAGGCCATTGTTGTTTCTTATAGCGATTACGATGTTGTTCGTTATGATTGTCATATAATGATAATTTGGTTACAATGGTTTCTATGATTAAATAATTTTGAGCATATAGATTTTTGTGTAAATAATTCAGAAGCCAACAAGAAAATTTGTCAAAGAAGATATCAGTTTGGATTATTGTTTGGAAAATGAACACTTGTTAAACTTTGAAATTATGGAAAGAGATATGTTTTGATTATGTTTAAAATAACATGTTTTGATTTGTTTCACTTGGACAATATCCATATTGATTCCCTATCATTCTACCATTTTTCGCTAATTACAATCCCATCTCAATCCCGATTTCACTTATTTCATCCATGTTTTGTAATATAAATTTAAAAAGAAAAATATGTGTAGAAGCGACAAAAGGGATAACATAGAAAGGGTTGGTGACTGATATTTTGATATTTTTGTACACAGTTAAATTATTTGGTTAATTTTTGAATATTATTTGTATATGCATTCCCTATCATTCTACCATTTTTCACTAACTACACTCCCTCCATATTTCCCATGAACCCTATCACCCCTTGTTCACATGGAAATTAATGAATGGTTTGTTATGGATGGATTTACATGTATCTCATGTAAAATTTTGAGCCAAATTTTGATTCATGTAAGAAGAGTGTCATATATGGTTTATTAAGAGCTTCATTACTGATGAAATGTTGCTACATGATCAACTTTTTCAGTAGAGGCAACAATGGCCGAAGTAACATAGGCAGGCCTAGATTTTCTATCCATTTTGATGTTGATCCTCAAGAATTGATCCAAATATTCCAAGTTGGGTTCTTTAATTGGGTTGGCCATGGGATGCAACCTCGACCAAAAATACCCCCTTTTCAGCCTCCTCTGAATATCACGGGCATTCCCATTCCCCCACATGTGTCTTTGCAGCCTGAAATCCCCACAAATGATGGTTGGAAATAGATCATCAACCATACTATCTCTCACCATCATGGTTGGACCACTATTACATTGCCTTTACCACCACCTGTCAATCCCAATGTCCATATTTCCCGTGTTGTTTTGTCGGTTCAGTCTTCACATGCCATTAAGAAATTGATATTCTCCAACCTATGCAAGACAAGGGAAAAGAAGTTGCCTCCTCTTCTTCTCCCTCCAATGATTCCTCGAAATATGTGTCTTTCCACCTTCTTTTTAAGTATGGATGCTCCCATGTGATCAACTAGATACAACCTCGAGGGTCCAATCAACCACAAGCTACTTCTGAGAAGTCTAAGGGAAACAATAGTGAAAAAAAGAAAATTGCCTCACAAAGTGGAAAATATGGTTTTTAAATTATGTTTTTTTTTTATGATTTGAGTTGATGAGGACAATGCTTAATGGTTGTCACCATTTTTGGACAACAAACTCTGTTTCAATATTTTGTGGATAATGTGAATAGTGTGGATATATATATTATTTTTTGGGTATGATATAAATTATTTCTGATATTTAAATATCCAGTTTGAAAGATATTCAAGGGAGTTACAAGGGTGGCATATGGTTAATTTTTTTTTTTTGGTATTATATTGCATGATTTACAAGGAATAAATGATGGGAGTCACAAGGGGTCCCACCTACCTAGTTATTGTTAATTAAGACCCTTAACTATATTATTATTATTTATTTCTCCTAAACTAATTAGTTAAGTTAAATCAACTTAACTAAGAAAGTAGTTGAACTACTTCAACTTATTTGGAAAGAATAAAAGTTGAATGAGAAGAAGAGACAAGAGGGGAATAGAAGGGTAAATAAATAATAAGGTTTGCTCTTTAGTTACATGAGATAGTTTCAGTTTTCATTCATTTATAAGTTTATTCAAAGCCTAATTCTCTTTTTGACAGCATGGTCTTATTGTAGATAGAAAGGTTCAAGACCAAACCACACTTTTCAGACGCTTGTTTTAGAGGTATTGATCCATCCTTGATAGCCTATGTATTCTTGTATGTTTGTGAATTAAGTTTCATGGCTAATAAAGGATATCTTGCAAAGTCAATTTGGAAGCAGTTTGTGGCAAGCTGATCCATATTACTAATTTCATTTTTACTTTACTTTCAGAGTCTTTTTGTATGTTATTCATCGAAGATCTCTAAATCAGACTTTGGTCCATGCCCTCATAGGGGTTTTGTAAAGAGAAAACATTTTTTGATATCTCAGAGTGAAATAAAATTAGATTTCTATTCTGTCTCATATATGTGTATTTGTGACTTGGTTACTTTTCTCTTTTTGATATCCATGTTTACTTAATCGAAAATCTGTGTACATCCCATAAGTTTTTTTATTTTATTTTTGTAACATATTTAAACTATAAATCAACCTCAGTGCTTGTAATTAATACTTGCGGATTGAGAGAATTTTTGAGGCTATAAACCCCCGAGTGACATTCCCACCTATCTTTTCCTAGCCATGCAAGATATGAAAATGATTGAGTAAGGTAATTCATATCTTTTCCTCAACATTTATTTGGCAACCATACTGGGGAGATCTTCCATATCTCCTTGGCTGATTTAATTCATAATTATCATTGAATATTTCTATTTTTTTTTTATATTCTTTGACTGATTTCTTTTCCTGATGACAATACCTTCTACAAGGAAGCCCAATATTGAGCACGGTCTTAAAGACCAAACCAACATTGCCTTAAATTTATTTAATACCATCTTAGAAACCGCTAATACCTGGGTGAGATGGAATGCTTGTGGGAAGTAATTGAACAAGACATAAGTATTCGTGAACGTTGGGTGGCCAGACAAAGGAATCCTCGAAATTGTCGTAGCTCTCTTTTTCATAAAGTTGATCTTCTTTTTCATGTCCTCAAATCCTTGAATCTCTAGGATAAGAAGAGGATTGTCTCCTGAAATCACTCGTATCATTGAAATAGGAAGAAGGAAAGCTATTATGTCAACCCAACAAGGTACTCTAAGAAGAAATTTGTCTAATTTGGCTAGTTCACCTTTCTCACCCACACCCATAATTTACAACATGGAATTTGCAGGTGGCTCTGATGGTACTGTAGGTGCCTCATCATCTCACCCTTCAACCTCATTAGTGATTAGTAGTTTGTATAGCCATTAGTTTCCCGTCCAATATACTACCAACCCTTCCAATATCATCAAGAAGTATGAGATTTTCCAATTCGAGGAAGATTCTACTACCACTCTGTGGTACGTATCCTCTCCCTTGAACCTAGTGCCTACTACTCGTCCTTTACCAAAATTTAAAGAGCATCTACCTAGGTTTTATAGAAATAATACTGTCACTAAAAACAAACACTTGGTAGCATTCTACAATTCTTTTCACAATATAGGAGCTAATGATAATGATACCCGCATGCGCTTATTTTTCAACTCTCTTGAAGGGAAAGCAACGACATATTTTTTCGATCTCCCTCCCAAGATTATTTCCACTTGGGAAGAATTATTTTATTGGTTTAAGTCCACTTATGGGCAAGCTAAGATCCCAACCGAACAATTACGGGAATATAATAACATTGCGTATAAGGGCGATGATACTAATAAGTCTTTCAACCTTTGTTTCACCAAGTTGTATAATCAAATTCCTGAACTTATTCGCCCCCAGAACCAAGATCCCTTTATGCATTACTATAATTCTCTACCTTCCMTTTATCGACATAGGCTTGAAGAAAAATCTATTGATAACCTTGGTTCGACCCTGCATACTTGTCTAGAGTATGAAGAACAACTAGAAAGAACAGGTCTCCCCAAGGGGGACTCGGTTAAACAAACAAACATGTCTGCCCTCCTACAACTTGTATAGTATATGAAAAATYAGATGATAGCATATGAACAAAAGGGAAATGTCCCTTCACTTAATCCTGGGGCATCATCTTCTTCCTCACCACCTTTTAGGAATACCAATGAAAACAAATTTCAGTCCAAATCCATCATGTCTCATAGTTGGTGTAAATTTTGCGAGGAAAATCATGAGGAAAGTACTTGTGAGGTAAAGAAGAGTGCCAGAGATAAAATCTTTGGAAAAAATCCTGAAGCCACCATTGTTGTTCTAGATTGGGCAGAACTGGAAGATGTCATGATCATAAACACTAGGAATAAATCCTATGCTTCAAAAGGAAAATATGATCCCCCTCGTACTTCTTCTAGTCCAAGCTCATCTTCACAAGCTGCCATTGTACAGGCTACCAAGAATCCTAAAAGTCAAGGAGTTCCCTCCCCTCTTCCCTCTTCCAAATATAACATTCTCAACCAATTAGATAATATCAAGACCGATGCTACTCTTCTGGACATGGTTTCCATCCCTAAACAACAAAAGCATCTCAAAATTTTTATAGAAGGAAAATATTCCACCATAGCCAATATTTATGAAGAGACTAAAGAAGAGGATTCTATTGTAAATAAAGTAAGTTTAAATAACTTTATAAACCCTGTAAAAAACCCTCCATTTTTCATTTATGTAAAAATTATGGATAAAATAGCCCATTGTTGCCTAACTAACGACAATTCAGGCTCAAGCGTAATGTCGAAAATTATTATGGAAGAGCTAGGCTTATCATGTACTAATGAAAATTATAGAAGCATGCTCTCATATAAAAGTCTACAGTGGCCAACTATAGGTGAAATAAAAGAAGTGACTTTGGTTCTGTGAGCACATCCTGAAATAAGGACAACCCTCAACATCCAGGTAATTGACATGCTAGTAAGTAACTATTCTATCATCTTAGGAAGAGACTGGAAATCCTTGACAAGTGGATATCTTTCTCTCAACAGAACACACTTATCTGTTCCTATGAATGGAAATAATATCATAGTCCTAAGGGAAGGAAGAATCTCACCATATATAGATAGCATTCCACAACCTAACGTAAACTATGTCAAGGAAGGATTAGGAGTGTACTCCATCTTTGATGATGAGGGTGACACTACCTTGGAACAAATTGACCTGGAGGATGGTATGTGGCACATGGATTTCACTGGCTCATTGTTGGAGCTGCCTTTTTCAACTAGTTTAAATGTAATTCTTAAAATCAAAGATTGGCCTTTAAGTTGTCTTTTGCTTCGTGACCCTTACCCACTGAAAATATCAGTAGTCCCGATATGCAAAGTGGCGATGGACGTTGTACTCCTAAGCCATTGCCATTTAACCATTTAGTGAGCTTTTTCACTTTTCTATACCTCGGGATATCGTGTTTCGAAAGTTACAAGTCACACCGTTTCCAAGTCCCGATGCACGAAGTCGCGAAACAACCTTGAAAGCTTACCTAGGTTAGTGCTGAGAGTAAAGTTCCTTAAACATTAGTTAAGTGCCGTCGGGATTTCGCGTCTCGGCGATCGCCCTCCCCAAAAGTCTTACCGTCATAACTCTAATAGATGAAGTTGCGAAATAGTTTCAAAAGTCACTCGGGTTAGTGTCAGGGGTAAGTCATTTTAAACCATAGTTAAACAATGTTGGGGTTTCGCGACTCAACATTCACTCTTCCAAGAAACTTTACCTTCGTAGCCCCGAGTCACGAAATCACGATATTCACGAAATCACGATATTAACGAAATCAAAATATTAATTAAACACTTAATCTAGATCACGTTTTTTCTTAACTAGATCGTGTCATCACGATCTTGGATTTTAAGGGCTCAAAAGATAGAAGTGAAATCTCCCGATATGCCGAACGTCGAAAAAGGTGATTAAATTTAATAAAAAACCTAATTAAAGAAGCTAAGCCAGATTAATCAGTGCATTAATACAAATATTAACACGCACCGTCTACGGGTTAAATTTAAATGTTTTTGCACCAACTTGTGTCACGACCTGTCAAATTTATAGCATTTATTTGAAGTGATAGGTGAAGATATTTGTTTTTATTGCTAAATCTTTCTCAAAAAATGATTTGACCGTCCTATTCGTAAGGATGCCGGGGTTTTAAATGGTCAAGATATAGAGTTCTTTCTCTCATTGTTTCAAATTTCATTTCTATCTTGTGCAAAGAAGATTTTCTCACCAGACTAATTTCTGTATGTATACACATTTTTACTGCAAGAGAGCTAAGTCAGAGTCCTCTATCATGGCCCCACGAAAATCTTTCAAGGTGATTGCTGAGAGTTTAGGGCAAGGCTTAGATACTGTTTCCGATACTTCACCTCAAAGTGTTGATTCTGTCAGAACCTGGTCATACGTCTCTGAGGTTCTTTAGTCCAAATTGGTGAACTGTTCAGATGACTCCAGTGATAATGAGAAGGACGATTTGGCCACCAAATACAAAATCATCGTTCAATCAGAGATGCATAAGATAGCGGCCAGGCCACGACTCCTTCCATATTATGATATGATCCGATGGGCATTAGATCATGTGGATATCCCGACCAGAACCATTATTAGCGAGCAAAAGGTGACCATTGGGACTTTCAGACCAGACCATTTGTAGGTGATGTACCAATTGTCACCCACACCAAACTTCTCACACAACACCAAGTTTCTGGAAGGTTTTAAGCAGAAAGAATGCGAGCAATATGGCAGAAGCCTGTCTGATCTGATCAAATATTGGGTCTCGCACCCTGCAAAGTTCAGGGTGGATGGTAACATAGTTTATTCAATCTCTTCCCTGGAACCACAATTCAAATATATAACAATGATGACATGTAGGTTGTACAGGAAGGAGGACACCACACAGTTTTTCCTCCTGTGGGTGCCTTTGATTCATACAGTCACTGAAGGATGTTCCTTCGACTGGGAAAATTGTTATTCGACAGTTTAACCAGCCATATTACTGAATACTAGATGCAGAAGGTGAGTGGGAAGGCCACTTCATTTTTTATGTCCTCCTACATCATGAATGCTGTTTATTTCATGACACCTTTCCCGTTAATGAGCTGGAGCTGGACTCCATTTGAGGCTAAGCCTATCCATGTTTACCACTCAAAACTCTGGGAAGATAATGCTACAGAGTTCATATATGAAATTTTCAATTGGGTAATGGTACCAATGCATGTCTACATATTCGACAACCCACCGCTCAGGATTTCAGATAACATTGCCATCAACTTGAGCAATGTGGCTGGCTGGTACGTAGAGGTGGAATTTTCATACATCAGGGTTTTTGACACTTCTATTCCCCCTTATGCTCTACCATTATTCATACCGGATAGGCTAGTTTGTCACGAAATCGCTAGGCACACTGTGATTGGTGGCATAAGCAAGGAGCTTAAAGGATTTTTGAAGAAGGTATGGCCACCTTTCCCCATTCATTTGAATACATATTCTTTATTAGATTTTAGACACGCAAAAGTTGAGGCAACAACTCTGGAGGATATTAAATTGATCGACATTGAGTTCAAGAAGCACGACTCACACATGATTGTGGACAATCACATGGTGAGTTGTGGCCTTAAAATGTATGAACATGAGAATTTGCCTCATGATGACATCTTTCGAGGGGTGAGATTCTATGCCGAGGTCCTAAGTCAGATTCAAACCCTGTCGCCCGAGGAAATGGTTGATTTCTTCAAATTTCAGGAACACCGGAGGAGCTTCCTTCCCCCAGTCTTACAGGGTAAGAACCCGCCGACTGTAGATGTACAGAAAATGGAAGCCAAGGGCTCCAAAGATTCAAGACCTGACCAAGAGGAACAACAGGAAAAGAAGAAGCAAACTGGAGGCCTGAAACAAGAAGCCAAGATCCCCAATCCTCCAAGCCAGCAAGCCTCAGTTGTTACCCCGAGGAAATCATCCAAGAATATCGACAACCCCATCATTTCTGTTACTCCCATATAGTCAAAAAAGGGGATCCCAAATGCAGGATGGATTTTCGGAGAAGAACTAACACCCATAACTGTGGAAGAGTTGCCTCCGAATGAATTTTTCTTCTATAAGAAGAGAAAGGATGTTGTGAGACAAGAACTTTATCAAGAAGCAGGCACGATAACTAAGAAATTTAAAATCCTTGCTAATGGGAGAGCCATGAAAAAACAAGAATTTGCAACTCAGATAGCAGGGACATTAGGGGATTTTGCTACAACCAACCAATATTCTATAGAGTCCCTAAAAGAACAGTTTAAGCGGAAAAACTTCTTGATCAAAACTTTGGAGGACAAGCTGGCTACAACAGAAGCAACCGCCAGAGATTAGGCGAACATAGGTATAGAGCTAGCTAGAGCAACCGATCAAAAGGAAATCGAGCGGCTCAAATCCGATCTTGAACACACACAACAGATGGATCAGACTAGCCAATCATAGATAATCCAACAAGGAGAATTGATAGGGAAATTATAGGCCAGATGAAAGATATCGGGATATTCCAATCCCATGCCATAGAAATCCGAAAAAGAGTGTCGGCAACTCAACAAGATTTACTTTCTAAAGTGGAAACTATTCAAAATCACTGCCAACTCATTGATCAAGTACTGGAAAACATCTCCTTCAGAGAAAAAGAAGTTGGGGAAGCTCGGGTCACTTTCCAAGAGGTTGTTATAGCCATGACAAAAAAGGAACGGGCAGTAGTTCCAGGTTTTCCATCCCAGAGAAGATCCGAGGTAACATCTTGCTGAAGGCATGGGAGTGTAACATATCAAAAGGAAGACAACGAGATAAAGAGGTAAGAAACTCTCATGAAGAAACTTTCGGCTTCATAGATGGGATTTTGTTGGATCTCGATGGTGAAAACAACACTGAGACACTGGGCCAGATTAATATAGCCAAGCACCTACTCAATATAAAGGAGAATGAGGAAAGAGATTTGGATGAAATATAACAAATAACTCAGTCGGATATAGTCCAAGTAGATAAATGGCTAATAAAACCAAGTGTACATTTATGTTCTATCGACGCCAAAGACCGACAGGTAGAAGGAAAGTTGCCACAATTAGTGAAGGATTTTTACACTTGTGAAGCAAATAATCAAGCAGAAACTTCCAGGTTGATAGCCCAGTTGGTGGAGAGGTGCGTCACTTGCACCAAACATGCGAAGGGGTAGGTTTCCGATACCAAATAATGACATGTGTCTGCCTGTTCAATTTTTAGAACCCGAAGTTCAAAGGAAGGAAGTTGCTCCATCTGCCCGAAAGAGGACAAAGACAAAGAATTGAAATGCAGAAGTCTCCTTTTTGTAACCGAAAAATTCCTGGAACGATTGAGATTCTAGCGTATAGGAATTTTTATAAATATGCACTTTTAAGAAAGAACTGGGGCTGGACCTTTTTGTTCGATTGTAATAGAGACTATCTCCTTTTGAGAATTAATACAAAGCAATCCGAAGACTCTTGATTCTGTCAAGACTGTGTTATGAGTTTGTTTCCTCTGTGATTTCATATTCAATTTCATTTCTCTTATATATGTCTGATGAATGTTTCATTGCAATTTAGTAAAACCTCTACTATGGTGATCAAGTTTTAGTCATTTATATCATTTACATTTTTTCCTCTGTATCGGCTATTAGCAGGTACAAGACCCGTGAACTTTTTAGATCTTCATATTTTATGCTTCGTTAGATTTCTTCTTATCTTTTTCTTCTTCTGTTTACAGGGTGAGATTCTCCCTTGATAGGAGCCTCGCATTATAGATAGCTTAATTTTTTTATTACATTTAACACACCATTTATTTAAAATATAACTCAGTTACGAGAAAAGGCCTTTGGTTTTCACTTTATCTTCAAATATCGGATTTAAAGTTCTCTTTTATATGATCAAATTGATACAGCATTAAAAACCTCGAACTCTCCTTTAATTTTTCTGTTCCTCTATGACTGTCCCTGTTGCAAGACAACCTAATATTGAACCTGACTTATCAGACCAAACCCATATCGCTTTGAAAATTTTTGATACCATACTTAAAACAACCACCACCTGGGTAGAACTTGAACGTTCATGGGCCGTGATTGAACGAGATATAAGCATCCGAGAACAGTTGGAAGCGAGACAACGACAACCTGGAAATCAACCTTAGCTTCCTTTCCCAATGGTTGACTCTTCCCCCTTTTTTATCCTTTACTCTCTTTCAGATGCCTAAACACTGTACTTTGTAATCCTTAAGTACAGACTTTGGAACAACATCTTTCTAGCACCATTGCCGGGGAACGAAGTTACGAAACCTTTTCCTTGGGAAGAACGACATTTTTGCAAGTTTCTCCCTTTGATAGTGAACAAAGAGTGAACACCTTCTAAAGGATTTTATTATCTTTCACTTGGCGACTCCACGTTTAAATAAACTGGCATTCGGTCGAAGGAATACCAGAAAAAACCTAGAGGGTAAACAGACCACGCTCGTTTTTGATCCCAAAAAAATACTGAAAGCTAGAGGTTCCCTTAAGCCAACCACTACAGTCTACCAACTTAAGTACCCACAATCCAATACCAAGAGTTCCTTTGAACCTTCAACTTCGCACAATCCCCTCCCTAAAACCATCAGCCCAACTTTAACCCTCTCTAAGGTTAAAAGTGAAATCCATCCGACAACCTCCGGTGTACACAAAGGTAAAAACCCTACAGTAAATTTATCAAAGATTGATATCTCATCGAATTTTTAGTTAGTTTTCATGACCCCACCTAGTCTCGAAGAGTACACCATATACTCAATTTACACACCCGTGGGTTCCCCTGATTTCATCTCTTGCAAATTTGAGGAGCCAAGTCCTCGTATCTCTTTCCACCCGTCTTTGCTTTTCTCGTCTCTCGAAGAAGCTAGAAATTCGCTTTTAGTCTTCTAGAACCCTCTATATAACACACCTTTTCCCTATCTAGTAGCGCCAATGGTGACTGCCGGAGGAGGAGGTGGAGCAGCTCCATGAGGAGGAGCAGGGGGCCAAGTGCCTCCCCCTCCTCCCAAAGTTTTCGCTAAAGTAGCTGCGAGATATGCGCCTTTGGTCCTGCCCATCCCTCTTGACGACCTTCCTGAAAATTACATAAAATACTTACCTAAATTTACAGGGGAAGGGGACTTGACCGCAACTGAACATATAAACTTCTTTGATTAGTTAGCTGATATCCTAGGTCTGGAACATGTAGACGTATATTCGAGGTTGTTTGTTCATACTTTCGAAGGATAGGTACAAACCTAGTTTCGAACTCTACCTGCAGGATCAATATTATCCTATGATGCCCTAGAAGACTCCTTTCTAAGACAATGGGGTGAAAGGAAAGACCATTTGTATTATTTGACAGAGTTCGACTCTTTAAAGAAAAATACTTCGGAAACTGTTATGGAATTCATTTAAAGATTTAACAAGTTATATAATAATATCCCGGTTGAAGTTAAACCGTGCCAACCTGCAACCAAGGTGACCTTTGCGGGAGCCTTTGAACCTGATTTCACACTCCTTTTGAGAGAAAGGAGGGGGGCTACCCTAACCCGAATGCAAGATGATGCCGTAGAAATAAAATCTAATATGATGGATTTTGGCAAGTTGAAAACCAAGGTAGAAATGGGAAACCAAGAAAACAAACGTTTTAGGGAACAAGCGGGACCCTCAGGGTCAAATAGATCCAAAGACGAAAAAATGGATGATATGGCTAGGATAATTAAGGAGTTATCGAATAAGATTTCTAGTATGGATCTAGATAAATCCAAAGCCGATCCTTTCATTAAGAGGGAATTCAGAAGAAACCCAAATCCTCAAAATCAACAAAGGCATATTAAAAATGAAAACCAGAAAATTCAAACCCATTTAAAAAATGAAAATTTTATAGGAGGAAATGACCTGCAAGATTTCGAGGATCTGGAAGAAGATGTGACAAATTTGAGTGACGACTGCACACATCCTTACTTAACTAAAGAATATTATGAGAAGTCCTTGAACACTCAACAACCGTCAAATAAAGACGAGGACATAAACAACACCGATGTTTCGAGCTATCAAGAAATAACTGATTCTATAATGGCTGAGGTCCAACCGAGATATAACCTGAGGTCTAAAAACAAACCTACATTGACTCCTCAACCCAAGAAAATTCTCCCTAGAGGTGAAGTATACGAGCCCGCCCCAAAAGAGACCGAGACATCTAATAGAAAAATGAAAGGGGCAAACTCGCTATATCCCAAAGTAAAGGAGGTTGAGACCCAAACAAAGGAAACCAAGAGAACTAAAACACATATACCGGTAGATAAAATCACGGGTGATAAATGAGTGCAAGAAAATAAATTAGAAAAGAAAGAGTCTGGGGTTTCAACCAAATAAACGAACATAGGTGGCAGAGGGTTCAGCCTAAAAAATGAGATAAATAAGATAAAAATACCAATCCCTCGGGTGGAATTAGCGAAGAATCCTATATATCGAAAGCAGATGACCAAAGCGATAGGATTTTTGGAGCTAGAAAGTCACTCTGACGTGATAAACTTGGAAGATGATAAGCCCAATATCACTTTTGGTCCACATTTCGAGGGTGCCAGAGACACTGTCGCTCCTTTCTATATCACCCTGAATGTGCATGATCGACTGTTGCATAACTGCATGCTAGACTCTGGGGCCTCACATAATGTGATGCCCAAAACTATTATGGATAGACTAGGCCTCGAGATCACCAGGACTTATGGGGATCTCTACTCTTTCGATTCAAGAAGAGTTAAGTGCATGGGTATGATAAAATATTTAGTAGTCACTCTTGCACAGGTCCCGGTGAAAAGCGTCTTGATGGATGTAGTTATTGCCGATATACCCTCGAAGTATGGCCTACTGCTATCTAGGTCGTGGGGAGACAAACTTGGTGGGTCTCTCCAACTAGACATGAGCTACGCCACAATTCCTGTGTTTTGTGGACAACTTACTCGGTTATACAGGGAAAGGAGGCTAGCCTACACAGTGAGCGACCCTCAGAATCCTAACAATTTTCCTGTTTATATTGCCGATCAAGATCTAGGAAATTGTATTCTGTCTTTTGATGATGATGTAAATAGCTATTCAGAAGAGAATTGCTTAGAAAATAATGAATCAGGAAAGACATATGAAAATATCTATAGTACTGGGATTTGGAAAAATGTTTTTTGACGGTGCCCTGTCATGTGAAGGAGCGGGTGCAGGAGTACTTTTTGTGGCATCTAAAAACAATTTTGTTATCCCTTTCTCTTACAGGCTTTAGTGGGATATAGACTACAGAAATAATGTCTGTGAGTATGAAGCCTTAGTCTTAGGGTTGGAAGTTGCCAGGAAGTTGAACATAAAGAACCTGGAAGTTTACGGAGATGCAGAGTTGATAGTGAAGAAGATAAATTGGGACTACCAGGCCAAGCACCCAAGATTGAGATCTTATAGAAATTGCGCCTGGGATCTTATAGAAAATTTCTTTTCATCGGTAAAGGTTCATTTCATCCCATGGGCCGAAAACCAATAAGCCGATTCACTGTCCAAAGTGGCTTCAACTTTCGTACCCCCCACCACTTTCAAATTAAAGTACCACATAGAGGTAAGGCACAAACCATCCATACCAAACAATATACAAGACTAACAGGTTTTCGAGGATGACGAAGAAATCAGAAAGTTCCTGGAAATGGTAGGTGATTTCTCCGAAACCCACATTGACCAGGAGGACCAAAATGATCATACTTGGATTATGCAAGAGGGAGAGGAGCCTTAGGAGTTCTGAGAAAAAATTGCTAACCATGGCATGTTGGTTTTAAAGAACAATCAGATTCCAAAGGGACTAATCCCACTGGAGAGACTTTTCGATCAGAATGACATGCCCTTAAAATCCACTCTGCAACCCCAACCAGAGGAGGTTGAAGACTGCGGCGTAGGGACAAAAGAGGAGCCTAGGATGGTAAAAACATCAAAATACCTTCCTCCTGAGGTAAAAATAAAGTATAAAGACTTACTTGCGCGGTATAAAGATGTTTTCGCTTGGTCTTATGAAGAACTGAGAACCTACGTCACCACCTTGATCGAACACAAGATACCCCTAAAGCCTAGTGTCAAACCCTTTAGACAAAATCTTAGACAAATCAACCCTATCTTATTTCCCGTGGTCGAAAGGGAAGTTAAGAAGCTCTTGGATGCAAAGATAATAGTACCACTGAGATACTCCGATTGGGTAGAAAACCTGGTCCCGGTTAGAAAGAAGAACGGGGAGATTAGACTGTGTGTTGATTTTAGAAATCTAAATAATTCCTCCCTCAAAGACAACTACCCTCTGCCCAAAATGGATCACGTATTAGAAAAGGTAGTTGGGGAAAATAGGATGTCGATGATCGACAGTTTCTCCAGGTATAATCAAATTGCCGTAAATGAACATGATAAAGAAAAAATAGACCTTCACTACCCCTTGGGGTACTGTATTCATGTATGATAATATGCCTTTTGGTCTAATGAATGAAGGTGCCACCTTCCAACGTGCTATGGATATCACTTTCATCGGCGAAAGAGACAAGTTCGTGGTTATCTATCTCGATGATCTAACCGTTTTTTCTAAATCTGACGAAGATCATTTAATACATCTCAAACAAACTTTTGAAAAATGCTATAGGTTTGGTCTGTCTTTAAACCCCCAAAAGTCTCACTTTTCCATGCAAGAAGGTAAAATCCTGGGCCATATTGTGTCTCGAGACAGAATTAAAATTGATCCTAGCAGGGTTGAAGCTATAGACACAATAAATATTCCTAGAAATGTAAAGGAAATTCAGTCATTCTTAGGAAAGATAATTTTTTTGAGGAGGTTTATCCCAAACTTTGCTGAAATTGTGAAATTGATCACAGATATGTTAAGGAAAAACAACGAAGTGAAATGGACAACAGAGGCCAAAGAATCGTTTGCACGCATCAAGAAGGTTATAAGCGAGGCACCTGTACTAGCAAGCCTTGACTATCTAAAGGATTTTCTTATTTTCTCGTTCGCCTCTGAACATACAATTTCCGCAGTACTCCTCCAGAAAAATGAAGAAGGTTTCGAACAACCGATAGCCTTTTTTAGAAAAATTCTCAGAGACGTGGAACTCAAATACGATATAATGGAAAAACAAGCATATGCTATGGTGAAGGCATTAAAGGCTTTCAGAAATTATGTGTTGTATTCCAAGATAATCGCGTACGTACCCACTAGCCCTGTAAAAGACATTTTGTTTCAGTCCGACAGTGATGGAAAAAGGGGACGGTGGCTCACTAAAATTCAAGAATTTGATCTAGAGATAAAACCGACGAGACTAGTAAAGGGACAAGGTTTGGATAAACTTTTAGCTGAATCAAATTTAAGATCCCTTGGTATAAATGGCCTATAGGGAAGTGAAGAGGATGTGGACCTGAACGAGCTCGATGAGAAAACGAGTGCAATCAGAATCAAAGAAAAGTTTGCCTCATATGATTGGTACAAAAACATAGTGTCCTACTTGCTGACATTGAAATTCCTGAGTGAATTATCTCCATCCAAAGCTAGGACGCTAAAAATGCATGCGGTCAAGTACTGTATATCCGAAAGTCAATTGTATTGGAAAGACCCAATTGGATTCCTGTTGGTTTGTTTGGTTGAATAAAAAACAGAGAAGGTCATAAGCAAATTTCACGAAGGAGTGTGTGGGGGACATCACGCTTGGAGGACGACAACTTATAAGATCCTAAGGGCAGGGTATTATTGGCCAAAAATTTTCTCAGATGTCAATGCCAAAGTCAGAACCTGCAACCCTTGCCAATTGTTCGCAGGAAAGCATAAAATCCCAATGCTACCGTTAGTCCCGGTCAAAACAGAGGCTCCTTTTTAGCAGTGGGGACTAGATTTTATAGGCAAATTAACCCCCATTATAGTGCTCAACACAAATGTATCCTGATTGCCACAGATTACTTCACTAAATGGGTGGAGGCTATTCCAACCAGAAGGGAAACATATTCGATGGTGATAGATTTCCTAGAAGAAAACATTTTGTCTAGATTCGACTGCCCCCGAAAGATAGTCAGAGATAATGCCCATGCTTTTAAATCTATGGCTATGATCAGTTTTTGCCAAAAATACAATATCGTGCTCAACCATTCCACGACATATTACTGCCAAGGAAATGGACTGGCCGAGTCTTCAAACAAGAGTCTGATAAATGTAATTAAGAAAGTGTTGAATGAGAACACAAAATCTTGGCATGTGCATTTGAAATATGCTTTATGGGCAAACCAGATAGGCACAAAAAAATCTATTGGCACCTCTCCTTTCCAAATGGTGTATGGGACTGACGTGGTATTACCCATAAATCTGGCGCTTCCCATAATGAAACTGTGGCAAGATGAGAAAGAAGAACCAAATCATGTCATAAGAAGGATAAACCAACTGATCGAAGTACAACAACACATGGTCGAAGTGGACGAAAGGTTGCAAAAATACCAAGACGACATGAAAACGTTATTTGACCGTAAGGCAAAAGAGAAAGAGTTTCTCCCGAGTGATTTGGTCTTGAAATGGGATGCTAGAAAGGAAGATTCAGAGAAACACGGTAAATTCGATCATATCTGGTATGGACCATTCAAAGTCCCATCTCCCGAAGGAAAAAAATCGTTTCTATTAGAAAACCTGGATGGTAAAATCTTCAACGCCCCTGTCAACGGGCATTATTTAAAACACTATATGCAATAATTGGTTCCCAAAAATTTCCATTGTATATACCGGTTTGTATTTTCTTTCTATTTCATAATTTCTTTTGGGTAAGTTTACTTTCACCTCTAATTAATTAGGTCAGTAATTTTTGTAGAAGTAGAGATACGAAATTTTCAATACATTCAACTCTTTTAAAAGGCACTCTTCATGTTTATAGGATTCCGGCTTGCAACCTAAACGAGCGAAAGGAGCAAACAAAAAGTCATATATCAGAGACTAAATTTGCCGAAAACAGGTGATAGAAAAGGTTTTCAGTTATTTTAAAATGGTAAGGCAAAGGTACGAATTTCTAAGAATTTTATTTTTTAAACGAAGGTCTCCAAAGTGCCGTAATGATCTCGTAAATATAATGTTTTCGCTTGACTGGTGATTAAAAGAATGACTCCTTACGCTGGGTCCTAAGAGTTTCACCCAGACACATATAGAAAGTATTTAAAATAAGTAGATAAAGTAAAGCGTCTCCGGAAAAGGGTCCCAAAAGTCGGTTTTAGTTTATGACCCCTGTGTTTTGAATCCCAGATCTCTTTGCGTCATTTTTTTTGTTTGTCCGCAGACTTACCTTTAAAAAAAAATAAAAATAAAAAAATAGCTAGAATCTTTCCGGGTTCCATACATAGGGAGAAGAGATTATGTTTTAGCTTTGGAAGCTGTAAAGAAGATTTTATAAAGTAAGCTAGTCTTCACAACTCCTCAGTCTCTTACTAAACAAAGTTATGTGTAGGTTGATCTTGAATCTTCTAGGTTTTTTAACAGTTTCAAAGGATTGAGGCTTGCTCGAAGGAAGGCCCCTGGAAATAATCTTTCCCTTTTTCCCCGTGGGCTAAGGTTTTTTGAAAGTTAAGGGAAGGTTGGTACCGAGTAATCAAAGTAAGTTGACAGACCTCCACTACAAATATTACACAGATATCATTCCTCATACAAACTGATTGCCCCCACTTTGTGTTCTAAAAAGTAAATTATAAGACAAATGGTGAAAGGAAAAAGGAAATTCATATTTGATTTCCCCCATCTAGTTTAAAGAGACATTGAAAGGAAATTCAGAAATGATTTCCCTCGTCTCAGCATTTAAATGCATAATTATATTCCGAAGTGGTGAAAGAAAATTCAGTAAAAAGGGCCAGAAAAATTCACCGGGGTACTAAACAGGCTCGCTGGCAGTGAAGAAATATCTGAAATATCTGTAAGGCTGTCATATGTGAATCTCACTCTACTCTGGTTATCAATTTTCTCGAAACCCGATTTGCACTCCAAGTTTGGATAGGGTTCTCTGATTAAAAAACATGTAATTTACCTCGTTTGATGCAAGCCAAAAACCACAAGATCTGTTGGATTTCCTAGGACTATTTTGATTGTCTTAAGGCAGACATGAATCCAGTAACGAGAAAGAGAAAGTCATGAAAGGGGCTGTAACTGAGTTTGAAACGCATTTGAGTGTTGAAAATCTTTTCAGAAGTAAAAGACAAAATCTCTTCTTCCCTCTGTATCCCCTTTCCTTAAGCAAGTTTCACAGAAGTAAAACCAATGACTCCATTTACCCAATACATGCACGTGGTCTACTGTTCTTCCCGTCTCGTTGGGAGACGGGATCCCTAGTTGGAGCCTATGTTGGAGCCACCTTTTTCAACTAGTTTAAATGTAATTATTAAAATCAAAGGTTGTCCTTTAATTTGTCTTTTACTTCGTGACCTTTACCCACTGAAAACCTCAGTAGTCCCGATATGCGAAGTGGCTATGGCCGTTGTACTCCTAAGCCATTTCCATTTAACCATTTAGCGATATTTTTCATTTTTCTATACCTTGGGATATCACGTTTCGGAAGTTACAAGTCACACCGTTTCCTAGCCCCGATGCGCGAAGTCGTGAAACAACCTTGAAAGCTTACCCAGGTTAGCGCGTTGAGTAAATTTCCTTAAACATTAGTTAAGTGCTGTCAGGATTTCACGTCTTGGCGATCGTCCTCCCCAAAAGTCTTACCATCATAACTCTGATAGGCGAAGTTGCGAAATAGTTTCAAAAGTCATCCGGGTTAGTGTCAGGAGTAAGTTGTTTTAAACCGTAGTTAAACAATGTCGGGGTTTCGCGACTCGGCATTCACTCTTGCAAGAAACTTTACCTTTGTAGCCCCAAGTCGCGAAATCACGATATTCATGAAATCACGATATTAAATAAAACACGATGTTAATTAAACACTGATTAATTAAACACTTAATCCAGATCATGTTTTTTCTTAACTAGATCACGTCATCGCGATCTCAGATTTTAAGGGCTCGAAATATAGAAGTGAAATCTCCCGACACGATGAACGCCGAAAAAGGTGATTAAAGTTTAAATAAAACCAAATTAAAGAAGCTAAGCCATATTAATTAGTGCATTAATACAAACATTAATGTGCACCATCTATGGGTTAAATTTAAATGTTTTTGCGCCAACTTGTGTCACGACCTATCAAAATTTATAGCATTTATTTGAAGTGATAGGTGAAAATATTTGTTTTTATTGCTAAATCTTTCTCAAAAACTGATTTGACCATTCTGTTCGTAAGGACGCCAGGGTTTTAAATGGTCGAGATATAGAGTTATTTCTCTCATTGTTTCAAATTTCATTGCTATCTTGCGCAAAGAAGATTTTCTCACCTGGCTAATTTCTGTATGTATACACATTTTTACTGCAGGAGAGCTAAGTTAGAGTCCTCTATCATGTCCCCACAAAAAGATTCCAAGGCGATTACTGAGAGTTCAGGGCAAGGCTTAGATATTGTTTCCTATACTTCACCTCGAAGTGTTGATTCTGTCAGAACCTGGTCATACGTCTCTGAGGTTCTTCAGTATGAATTGGTGAACTATTCAGATGACTCTAGTGATAATGAGAAGGACGATTTGGCCACCAAATACAAAATCGTCGTTCAATTAGAGATGCATAAGATAGCGGCCAGGCCACGACTCCTTCCATATTATGATATGATCCGATGGGCATTATATCATGTGGATATCCCGACGAGAACCGTTATCAACAAGCAGAAGGTGACCATTGGGACTTTCAGACCAGAGCATTTGCAGGTGATGTACCAATTGTCACCCACACCAAACTTCTCACACAACGCCGAGTTTCTGGAAGGTTTTAAGCAGAAAGAATGCGAGAAATACGGTAGAAGCCTATCTAATATAATCAAAGATTGGGTCTCACACCCCGTAAAGTTCAGGGCGAACGGTAATGGAGTTTATTCAATCTCTTCCCTGGAACCGCAATTCAAATATATAGCAATGATGACATGTAGGTTGTACGGGAAGGAGGACACCACACATTGTTTCCTCCTGTGGGTGCCTTTGATTCATACAGTCGCTGAAGGCTGTTCCTTCGACTGGGACAAATTGTTATTCGATAATTTAACCAACCAGATTACTGAATACCAGATGCAGAAGGCGAGTGGGAAGGACGCTTCATTTTTTATGTCCGCCTACATCATGGATGCTGTTTGTTTCATGATGCCTTTCCCTTTAATGAGATGGAGCTGGACTCCATTTGAGGATGAGCCTATCCATGTCTACCACTCAAAACTCTGGGAAGATAAGGATACAAAGTTAATATACAAAATTTTCAATTAGGTAATGGTACCAATGCATGTCTACATCTTCGGCAACCCACTGCTCAGGATTTCAGATAGCATTGCCATCAACTTGAGCAATCTGGCCGACTGGTACATAGAGGCATAATTTTCATACATCAGGGTTTTCGACACTTCTGTTCCCCCCTATGCTCTACCATTATTCATACCGGATAGGCTATTTTGTCGCAAAGTTTCTAGGCAAACTGTGATTGGTGGCATAAGCAACGAGCTTAAAGGATTTTCGAAGAAGGTATGGTCGCCTTTCCCCATTCATTTGAATACATATTATTTATTATATTTTGGACACGCAAAAGCCGAGGCAACAGATTTGGAGGATATTAAATTGATCCACATTGAGTTCAAGAAGCATGACCCACACAGGATCGTGGGAAATCACATGGCGAGTTGTGGCCTTAAAAGGTATGAACATGAGCATTCACGTCATGACGACATCTTCCGAGGGGCGAGATCCTATGCCAAGTTCCTAACTCAGATTCAAACCCTGTCGCCCGAGGAAATGGTTGATTTCTTCAAATTTTAGGAACACCGGAGGAGCTGCCTTCCCCCAGTCTTAGAGGCTAAGAACTCACCAATTGTAGATGTACAAAAAATGGAAGAGAAGGGCTCCAAAGATTCAAGACCTGACTAAGAGGAACAATAGGAAAATAAGAAGCAAACTGGAGGCCTGAAACAAGAAGCCGAGATCCCCAATCCTCTAAGCCAACAAGCCCCGGTTGTTTCCCTGGGGAAATCATCCAAGCAGATCAACAACCCCATCGTTTCTGTTACTCCCATATAGTCAACAAAGGGGATCCCAGACATGGGATGGATTTTCGGTGAAGAACTAATGCCCATAACTGTGGAAGAGTTGCCTCCGAACAAATTTTTCTTCGATAAGAAGAGAAAGGATGTTGTGAGACAAGAACTTTATCAAGAAGCAGGAACGGTTGCTAAGAAATTTAAAATCCTTGTTGATGGGAGAGCCATGAAAAAAAAGGAATTTGCAACTCAGATAGCAGGGATGTTGGGGGATTTTGCTATAGCCAGCCAATATTATGTAGAGTCCCTAAAAGAACAGTTGAAGCAAAAAAACCTCTTGATAAAAACTTTGGAGGAAAAGATGGCTACAACAGAAGTAACCGCCAGAGATCAGGTGAGCATAGGTATAGAGCTAGCTAGGGAAACCTATCAAAAGGAAATCGAGCGGCTCAAATATGATCTCGAATAGACACAGCAGATGGCTGAGACTAGCCAATCATAGATAATCCAACAAGGAGAATTGATAGGGAAATTACAGGCCAAATTAAATTTCATCGAAATCTAGATGATAGATATCGGGATATTCCAATCCCATGCCATAGAAA
Source organism: Picea mariana (assembly GCA_032191745.1). Lineage (NCBI taxonomy): Eukaryota > Viridiplantae > Streptophyta > Pinopsida > Pinales > Pinaceae > Picea > Picea mariana. The sequence goes on along the minus strand of JASDQU010099799.1, from coordinate 371,129 downwards.
TCCGAAAAATAATGTCGATAGCTCAACAAGATTTACTTGCTAAAGTGGAAACTATTCAAAATCACTGCCAACTCATTGATCAAGTACTGAAAAACATCTCCTTCAGAGAAAAAGAAGCTGGGGCGACTCAGGTCGCTTTCCAAGAGGTTGTTATAGCCATGACAAAAAAGGAAACGGGCAGTAGTTCCAGGTTTTACATCCCAGAGCAGAATCGAGGTAACATCTTGCTAAAGGCATGGGAGTGTAACATATTAGAAGGTAGACAACGGGATAAAGAGGTAAGAAACTCTTGTGAAGAAACTTTYRACTTCATAGATGGAAGTTTGTTGGATCTCGATGGTGAAAACAACACTGAGACACTGGGCCAAATTAATATAGCCAAGCACCTACTCAATATCAAGGAGAATGAGGAAAGAGATTTTGCTGAAATATCACAGATAACTCAGTCGGATATAGTCCAAGTAGATAAATGGCTAATAAAACCAAGTGTACATTTATGTTCTATCGGCGCCGAAGACCGACAGGTAGAAGGAAAGTTGCCACAATTAGTGAAGGATTGTGACACTTGTGAAGCAAATAATCAAGAAGAACCTTCCAGGTTGATAGCCCAGTTGGTGGAAAGGTGTGTCACTTGCACCGAACATGCTAAGGGGCAGGTTTCTGGTACCAAATAATGACATGTGTCTACCTGTTCAATTTTTAGAACCCGAAGTTCAAAGGAAGGAAGTTGCTCCATTTGCTCGAAAGAGGACAAAGATACATAATTGAAACGCAGAAGTCTCCTTTTTGTAACCGAAAAAATTCCTGGAACGATTGAGATTCTAGCGTATAGAAATTTGTATAAATATGCACTTTAAAGAAAGAACCGGGGCTGTACCTTTTTGGGCGATTGTAATAGAGACTATCTCCTTTTGAGAATTAATACAAAGCAATCCGAAGACTCCTGATTCTGTCAAGACTGTGTTATGAGTTTGTTTCCTCTGTAATTTCATATTCAATTTCATTTCTCTTATATATGTCTGATGAATGTTTCATTGCAATTTAGTAAAACCTCTACTGTGGTGATCAATTTTTATTTTTCTATATCGTTTACAGTTTTTCCTCTGTATCGGCTATTAGCAGGTACAAGACATGTGAACTTTTTAGATCTTCATATTTTATGCTTCGTTAGATTTCTTCTTATCTTTTTCTTCTTCTGTTTACAGGGTGAGATTCTCCCTTGATAGGAACCTCGCATTATAGACCGCTTAATGTTTTTCTCACATTTCACACACCATTTATTTAAAAGATAACTCAGTTACGGGAAAAGGCCTTTGGTTTGCACTTTATATTCAAATATCGAATTTAAAGTTCTCTTTTATACGATCAAATTGATATAGCATTAAAAACCTCAAACTCTCCTTTAATTTTTCTGTTCCTCTATGACTGTCCCCGTTGTAAGATAGCCTAATATTGAACCTGACTTATCAGACCAAACCCATATTGCTTTGAACCTTTTCGATACCATACTTAAAACAACCACCACCCGGGTAGAAATTGAACGTTCATGGGCCGCGATTGAACGAGATATAAGCATCCATGAATAGTTGGAAGTGAGACAACGACAACCTGGAAATCAACCTTAGCTTCCTTTCTTGCAGGTTGATTCTTCCCCCTTTTTTATTCTTTACTCACTTTCAGATGCCTAGAAACTGTACTTTCTAAGACTTAAGTACAGACTCTGGAACAAGACTCATGATCCAACAAAGGTAATGGAACTGGCATTATCTTATACTCACCTATAGGTAAAATTCACAACTTTTATTATAGGCTAGAATTTGCTTGCACGAATAATGTTACCGAGTTTGAAGCATTATTACTAGGCATTGAAAATGCTTATAATTTAGGTTGTGGACACCTTACAGTTTTTAGGGATTCTGAACTTGTTGTGAACCTTGTACGTAAAATATACTCTCCTAACAATAAGTTGATGAAACACTACACCCAAGTTGTTTGAATTCTTATCTCGAACTTATTATCATTTAACATCACTCATGTTAAAATGGAACTTAATTCGATGGATGACAGGTTAGTTGTATTTGCAACGTCTCCTACTTGACAACTTCTGCCTCAAAGACCTGATTGTACTTTTCAATATTTATATCGTCCTCATATTCCTGACAATGTAGAGTCATGACAGGTCTTCCCTAGTGATGAAGGCATCTGTGCTTTCATTCAAAATGAACCATTTAAAACCAAGGAGATTATATCCATGGAAAACAACAAAATTATCAAAGGCTTTACTCCTCTCAAAATTTCATTTTCATGGAGTGATGTAGGAAACAAAGAAACACATAAAGAAGAGGAGTCAAAAAGGAAAGTGGTTGAAACCATTTCCTTAAAAATTGGAACACCTGATTCCCCCAAGAATGTTATGATAGGTGCCCAATGTACTGATGAAGAAAAGATGAAATTCACTAATTTACTTCGTGAATTTCAAGATGTTTTTGCTTGGTCATATGAGGATCTTCGTGGTTTTGATCCTGCTCTCATACAACATGCCATTCCTATCAAGGAAGGGATAAAACCAGTTAGGAAAAAACAAAGACCCATTAACCCCGCACTGGAAGCTACTCTTAGGAAGGAGTTGGAAAAGCTTTTGAAGGCTGGTATAATTTTCCTGGTTAAGTATTCTGAGTGGGTTTCAAATTTGGTCCCCATTCGGAAAACAACTAGTCAGATCCAATTGTGCGTTGATTTACACATATTGAATAGAGAAAGTGTAAGAGACCATTTTCTTCTCCCTAACATGGAAATGATTTTGTAGCAAGTTTCAAGGTCACAAATTATGTCCTTACTTGATGGTTTCTCTAGTTATAATTAGATCAAGGTAAAAAGGACTGGTAGGTACAAAACCACTTTCACTACATGTTGGGGAACATTTTCTTATGAAGGCATGCCTTTTGGATTATATAATGCAGGTGCCACTTTCCAAAGAGCTATGCAGATAGCTTTTGACAATCTGATCGGTAATATTATCCAGGTTGATCTTGATGACTTGACTGTTTATTCAAAAAACTGGTTGGATCATTTTGGTCGTCTTAGAAAAGTTCTCATGCGATGCAGAAAGTTCAGTATTTCTTTAAATCCTTATAAATCTATTTTTGGCGTTACCAAGGGAAAGCTCCTTGGACATATTTTTTCTGATTTAGGAATAAGAATAGATCCCAAAAGGATCGCTGCTATTCTGAACCTTCCTACCCTGCTTCCAAAAAGGAGGTTCAAGCCTTTATGGGAATTATCAATTTTGTCCATAGATTTGTCCCTGATTTTTCTTTAATGGTCAAACCAATTCATAGTATTCTAAAGAAAGATCACTCCTTTTCTTGGATTGAAGACATCGAAAATGATTTCATAAGGATTAAAAAATCAATCAGTACCACACCGGTTTTGGCGAAACCAAACTTTGAGAAAGATTTTATCATATACACTAATGCCATTGAGGAAGCAATTTCTACTATTCTCTTACAATGTGATGACCAAAATAATGAAAAACCAGTAGCTTACATGAGTCAAATATTATCAAACGATGAATTCAAGTATTCTTATACATAAAAAACATGATTTTTTTTCTGATTAAGAATGTGGAGAAATTTCACCACTTTATTCTAGGAAAGCACACACAGGTAAAAGTCCCTTTTCCTGCTGTCAAGTTTTTTCTTTCGCAGACTCATCTTTCAGGGAAAATTGCACATTGGCTTGCCAAGATCCAAGAGTATGATTTAACCATCATGAATTCAAAAACAATTAAGGGACAAGACTTATCCCTTCACTTGGCTCAACATGCTGAAGCAAGTGAAGAAATTGACGAACAAGATAATCCTCTTTCAACACTATTTTACATTGATAGTCAAACCCTTCCTATAGTTGAACATCCCTGGTATAAAAATATGGTATATTACTTGCAATATATGAAATGGCTAGATGATTTAGATACTCATCAAAGGAGAAGGATATGTCTTGAATCTTCTAGATATATTATTTTAGGATACTTTTTGTTCATGAGATTTTCCAATGGCATATTACTTCGATGTGTAAATAATGAGGAAGCACAAAAATTGTTACAAGAAACTCATGGGTATTCAGTTTCTGTTATTCATGTAGGTGGTCACTTTTATGCAAAACAAATTTCTTTTAAAATTATCAGAAAATGTTATTATTGGCTCTCAATTTTTCGAGATTCTTATAAATTTTCAAGATCTTGTGACAAGTGCCAAAAATTCGCTGGGAAAGAACGTCTTTCTTCCATGCCTTTGCAACCTGTCCTCCCTGATTTTCCTTTTTCGAAATGGGGTATGGACTTTATCTATCCTATTAATCCTCCATCTTCAGTAGGGCGGGTTTTTATCTTGACAACCAAAAATTATTTCACTAAATGGACAGAAGTTGTCCCACTTAAACACTCACAGGATGAACATGTCATTTATTTCCTTGAAACTAATATTTTCTCCAGATTTGTCCTTCCTTTAGAAATTATTACAGACAACGGTCCCGCTTTCATTTCCGCTAAGTTAACTCAATTTATAGATAAGTTGGGAGTCAAACATTTCACCTCTTTAGCTTATTACCCTCAAGGAAATGGGCAAGCTAAGTCTACTAATAAAAATATGGTTAGGATCATAAAGAGTCTCATTGAAGATAAGCATCGTCAATGGCACACCCTCCTCACTTACGCCCTTTGGGAAGATCACACTACTACCAAGGTAAGCATAGGTTGCACTCTCTTTCAGCTTGTTTATGGTCAAGAAGCTATTTTTCCTATTGAAATGGAAGTTTGTTCTCTATGGATGATGCTACAGATCGAAGAATTAAATTCTTATAATGTCCCTCAAAGGATAAATGCACTGTTAGCTTTAGAGGAACAAATAATGTTTTCCTTGGAAAACATAAAGAGATGACAACAAACCGTCAAGAAATATTTCAACAAAAGTGCAAAAGCTGTCAGGTTTAAAGTAAATGAGAAATTCTTGCTTTGGGATTCATCCCATGCTAATAGAGGAAGAAATTCGAAGTTTCAAAAATTATGGTTGGGTCCTTTTAAAATAACTTTTGTCATGGGTGCAAATTATTATCTTCTAAAAGACTTGGAAGAGCGATTATTTTCCTACAGTACCAACGGTTCCCACTTGAAACACTATATGGAACCGGTTTGAAGGTTGAACGTTGCATGAAAGTCATCACTGTATTATAGTTTTATGTTTCACTGTTTTGATTTTTCCTTGATGTTTTTCTTTTTCTACTGTTTCGTTTCCATTGTTTTTCTTTTATTGTTTTCCATTTTGTTTATCAGAAATAAACTTTGGATCATTTTCGCCACAACGATGTTATTATGTAAGTATTGTTGATCAATAACAATCAAGTTACACAACTGTCATGATGTTCCCTTTGTAGACATCACTGCAATTTCTTTCTTCTTTCAGTACTGTTGTTAGATATATAATTGGATTTTCATCCCTACTTTTTGCTTTCCCTTTCTTCCCTCCACCCAAAGATTCAAGAAGAGCATGCCAGAAAGTTTCCTCCTTAAACAAATAAACACTTTCACCGTGACCAATCGAATTTTATGCAGACAGGAACAAACCCCTCATACATAACACTTTTCATAAGCTATTCCCAAAGTCCTGGATCATTTTTTTCCCTTAAACCGCCTCACTCCCCCTGTTGCATAATGATTTTGGTAAACAATTCTTTGATCTACGGTTCACCTGGTCTGCAAAACCAGACATTCTGATTTCTTAATCTGTTAGAAACATATTTCCCTGTGGAGTCGCCATTTTGTTGATGCTTTAAAGCGCAACGATGAATACTATGCTCACAAATGATTTCCAAGATTTATTATTTATCTATATTAATAATATATTAGTAGGTGGGATCCCCTTGTTATACTCATGGCAATATGGTGGATAAAAAACACTTATATTTTGTTTTCCTATGTGATGGTAGCAACACAATTTTCTACAGTTCATTTGGCTCAAATCATGGTTTAAAATGTTTATGGTAATATGTGGTTCAGTGATTAAAACATGGAGCTAAGTGGCTTGGATGATCTCTCATAAAATATGATAATATTTCCCTTTTGAAAGAGAGAATTATACTCTAGTTTTAATTTTTATGTTGTGTATTGTTCATGGAGAAAGTTGGATGATCTTGACCCTTGCTACTATGGTTGTGCACATTGTTTGATTTGCATAGTGGATTGTGTTCCTAGTACATTGTCATTTGAAGGAATTTTATATTGGCAAGGGGTGGTGCACTTTGGACTATCGCGCACTTTGAAAAAGTAATATGGCAATTTTGGATTTTTGGTTGATTAATGGTTTGAATGTAGTGCTATGGTGAGTTGGCTAGTTTTCCTGACTTGTACTAAAAATTGAATGAATATTTGAAGGGAGAAGCAACGTGCAGTGAATGAACGTCACTCAAACTCCCCTTGAGCTCGCCACCCTATTCATTCTTTCACTCTACCTTGCCCAGTCATGGAGGAAGTATAAAGTATTGGTTTTTCTCCTCGCACATACTTTTACAGGTATGGGTTTTCTTACTCTTCCATCCATGAGAGTTACTCTGCCTTTGAATCAAATGTTGGCTCTAGTTTCTCATGGTTTGTGTGATTCTCAAGATGTTATGATGTTTTGGCACTGTGTTTGTGCTCACATCTTTGGTTTCCTATGGTGGTTGTTCTGGGGATGTTTTCTTTTAAAAGTTGGTCACGTGGTCCTTGTTGTGTGTAATTGTTCATTGGAATCATTGAGAAAAGATTGCAGTGGAGTCTACTTTGTCATGGTTCTGTTTCCAGGTCTGGCCTCTCTATTGAAGTTGGTTATTGTGGTCTACCTAAACTCCGGGCTTTGCGAATACTCCACCTATATATTGACATTACTGGTCTCTATGGCTAAGTGTACCCATGCCATGTTTCGACCTGTGGGTTTTTATGTGAACTATGATTGAAGATTAGAGAATTTTGTAGCTTGTCTCGGAAAAACCCTCAGTTTTTGGCTTGCTTGCTATAAACTCACCGTCATTGTTTCCTGGTAAATGTTATACAGTATGATAACATTGATACCCTTATTTTGATGAGAGCATTATTCATGCTTTTTGGTTGGGCACAGGTTTTTATTTGGTCGCTCATTATGTAGTGTTTGAAAAAGGGTTGGCCTCACCTATTTTTTTTTGGAAGATGCAGTTTGTTGTTCAAATCCCATATAGTTGAGAGCAATGTTGCATATTATTGTTTTCATGATCTATTATGATAGGGAACCTATGGAGTGAGCTCTATGTGTCATTCAACTGTCAAACTCTCTGGTTGAACCGCCTGCTATCTCTACCACTTACTATCTTAAACCTTGAACATTACATTGAAAGTGTATTTACTCCAGTTTGAAGTTCATGGGAGCACTGTGTTTGCTTGGTTACTTGGGCATGGTTTCTTTTGGTCCCTTTCTTGGTAATTATGGAAGAGATCTGTACCCAACTATTCATTTGAATGTTGTGTTCAAAATATTGAATGTTATTTTGATTCAATCATTATGTTGATTGTACAAAAGGAGAACCCGTGTTCGAAATGTTTGAGGCCCGAATAAGAGTGATAACGTCCAAAATAATTGCATTGAACAATGGTTAAAAAATGATGGATATGTGTTTTTTGTAAACACTGTACGCGCCTCTATTGGATTAAAAGGATTATTATTGGAGATAATGTTATGGTCGTGGCTCAAAGGCTATTGTTGTTTCTTATAGCGATTATGATGTTGTTCATTATGACTTTCATATAATGATAATGTGGGTACAATGGTTTCTATAATTAAATAATTCTGGGCATACAAATTATTTTGTAAATAATTCGGAAGCCAGGAAACAAATTTTTCAAAGAAGATATCAGTTTGGATTATTGTTTGGAAAAGGAACACTTGTTAAACTTTGAAATTCTGGACAAAGATATGTTTTGATTGTGTTTAAGGTAACATTTTTTGATTTGTTTCACTTGAACATTATCCATATTGATTCCCTATCATTCTACCATTTTTTTCTAACTACACTCCCTCCATATTTCCCATGAACCCTATCACCCCCTGTTCACATGGAAATTAATGAATGGTTTTTTATGGATGGATTTGCATGTATCTCGTATCAATTTTTAGCCAATTTTTGATTCATGTAATCAGAGTGTCATGTATGGTTTATTAAAATCTTCATTACTGATGAACTGCTACTACAAGATGAGATTTTTCAGTAGAGGCAACAATGGTCGAAGTAAAAAAGGAAGGGGTGTTGGCACAGGGGCCGACCTGGGGTTCAACGCTACAACAGTGCACCAAAAAAACCCCAAGTACCGGCCCTTTCAACAACACTTGCGAAGCAGATGAAGTCTCACCCGAGGTAGAGGCATGGGTGGTTGCAGGACTCCAATGTCTACAACCTTAGTTGGGACATAGATCTATGATTATAATACCTTAACAAAGAACTTAGCAATTATGATTCATCAATATTCAGTCTTAGTTTACAGTGCAACTAAACCCTAATAAAATATCGATGCAGTATTCACATAGATTCAATAGATTCAAGCACTAAGCATAATAACATAGATCATATCTAACATTCATTCACATTATTCAACACTAAGCTACCATATCAGATTCATCTATCATCTAACATCACACTAAGAATTGAATCACATAAACAAAGAACAATCATAAAGCATAAAGAATTCACAACACCGGATATATGTGGTTCACCCCCACCCTGGGGATACATCCACAAACTCTTAGTCTTCTTTATTATCTTCTTCCAATCTTATTACATGCACAAAGCCTCCAAATCAACTCCATGGAGGACAGGAGATCTGCATACCTCGCTAGATACTCCTTCCTTGAGTTACAACACAAAGCCTTCCACAGTTTGTGCACAAAGCACTACAGATGACTTGCACCTAGCTCCACAAGTCCGAACACAGTATGCACAAAGAATTTACAATTCACACTTAACACTTTAGCACTTAGCACAACATCGCATAGATGCCCTTATCGTCCTCCTCTTACATCGCCTAGACATATATTTATACATTACAAAATGGGCCTAAACATGGGTAAACCCATGGGTCGACATCCCCATACCCGTTACATAAGCCCAAAAAGCCAAAAAACCCTAAAAAGGGGCCGAGATCCCGCGATCTCCACTTCATCTTGCGCTCCACCTTTGACAGCTTGTCGAAGTCCCAAAAATAGGTCAAACATGACCAAGGATCCTCAAAATTTGGTCAAGGGCCAATAAGGGGAACTTGGAATCGAGGCCATAGGAGGCCTAGATTTTCTATCCATTTTGACATTGATCCTCAAGAATTGAATCAACTATTCCTAGTTGGGTTCTTTAATTGGGTTGGCCATGAGATAATGCACCCTTGACCAGAAAGACCCCCTTTTTAGCCTCCTTAGAATATCCATGGAATTCTCGTTCCTCCACATGTGTCTTTGCAACCTGAAGTCCCCAAAAATTATGGTTGGAAAGAGATCGTCAACCAACCTGTCTCTCATCATCATGGTTGGAACACTATGTCATTTCATTTACCACCACCTATCAATCCCAATGTCCAAATTTCTCATGCTATTTCTCTAGTTCATTCTTCACACGCCAGTAAGAGATTGAAAACTGATATTCCCCAACCTGTGCAAGACAGGGGAAAAGAATTTGCCTCCCCTTCTTCTCCCTCCGATGATTCCTCAAAATATGTCTTCCCACCTGCTTTTGAAGGATGAATTCTCCCACATGATCAATGAGATACATCCCCAAGGGTCAAATCAACCACGGGCTACTTCTGAGAAGTCTAAGGGAAACAAGAGTGAAAAAATGAAAATTTCCTCAAAGTGGCAAATATGGTTTTTAAATTATGGTTTTTTATGATTTCAGTTGATGAGGACAATGCGTAATGGTTGTCAACATTTTTGGACAACAAGCTCTGTTTTTATATTTTGTGGATAATGTGGATAATATGGATAATTTGGATATATCTATTCTTTTTTGGATATGATATAAATTATTTCTGATATTTAAATATCCAGTTTGAAAGATATTCAAGGGAGTTACAAGGGTGGCATATGGTTAAATCCTTTTTTTTGTGTATTATATTGCATGATTTAAAAGGAATAAATGACGAGAGTCACAAGGGGTCCCACCTACCTAGTTATTATTAATTAAGACCCTTAACTATATTATTATTATTTATTTCTCCTAAACTAATTAGTTAATTTAAATCAATTTAACTAAGAAAGTAGTTGAACTACTTCAACTTATTTGGAAAGAATAAACGCTGAACGAGAAGAAGAGACAAGAGGAGAATAGAAGGAGAAAACAAGACTAAGGTTTTCTCTTTAGTTACATGAGAAATTTCTAGTTTTCATTCATTTATGAGTTTATTCAAAGCCTAATTCTCTTTTTGATAGCATGGTCTTATTGGAGACAACAAGGTTTAAGACCGAACCACACTTTTCAGAGGTTTGTTTTAGAGGTGTTGATCTATCCTTGATAGTCTGTGTATTATTGTTTGTTTGTGAATTAAGTTCCATGGATGATAAAGGATATCTTGCAGAGTCAAATTGGCAGCAGTTTGTGGCAAGCTGATCCAAATTATTAATTTTAGTTTTACTTTATTATCAGAGTCTTTTTGTATGGTGTTCATCGAAGATATCTAAATCAGAATTTGGTGCATGCCCTTGCAGGGTTTTTGTAAAGCAAAAACATTTTTGATATCTCAGAGTGAAATAAAATCAGATTGTTATTCTATCTCATATATGTGTATTTGTGACTTGGTTATTTTTCACTTTTTGATCTCCATGTTTACTTAATCGCAAATCTGTGTACATCCCATAAGTTTTTTATTTTATTTTTGCAACATATTTAAACTATAAATCAGCCTCAGTCCTTGTAATTAATACTTGCGGATTGAGAGAATATTTTGAGGCTATAAACCCTCGGGTGACATTCCCAACTATCTTGTCCTAGCCAAGCAAGATCTGAAAATGATTAAGGTAATTCATACCTTTTCCTCAACAAGGTTGATGCCCATGATAAGGGATTCATACTCAATAATATTATTTGTGCAGTCAAACTCAATTATGTATGAAAAAAGGGTGGTATCATTATCCAACAACCTTAATACTATTCCTTCACCCGAGCCCATACTTGAATGTGAACCATCAAAATCCAGGCCCCAAGATTCTTCTTTTCTTTCTTCATCAACAAAAGGGGAATTCACCAAAATAAACATGATGTTTATTCCTTCTTCCATAACCTGATGGTTTATGTTGTCACGAGCCACAATATTTTTCAGTTTTGGTACTATCTTGGAGAGACACTTGCTCTTTTCCTTCATTGATTTCACACCTCATTTTTTCAAGAGGTTCTGCAAAGATTTGCTTACAATATTGTGAAAATTTTACTTCAGCCAACTCTATGGCTTGCTTCTTTTCTAATTCCAAGATCTCATTTGGTGGGCGAGGTGATTTTTCTAATATTGTCTCTCTCTCTCTTCTTCTAAAAGGTTGATCATTAGACAAGATTCCCTTTCAACTTATTTCTCTTGTTCCTCTTGTAGATAAGTTTTGACGTCCGAGGGAAGTTCTGGTGAAACAAAATCATCAATCTAATTAATTTGAAGAGCCTCCTTGAGGTTCTCTTCTTCTTGTATGAGAGAGGTGGCTAAGTTTTCTTCTATTTCACATGCTCTCTCCTGAGATTCAAACAAAGTGGTAGAACGTTCCCTAATCATGGCCCCATATAGATATTTCATAGTTGATACATATATCTTGCAAATGGAAGCTTTGTGAGGTTTCGGCTCCTGGGGAAAACATATTAAGAGGGTGTTAAACCTATCATTGAAATCCCTTATATATTCCCTTGATTTTCTTTTTAATTTGTGGAGTTGATTGCACAAGGTTTGGTAATCTCTCTTTTTTTTGAATATTTTGGTATAAAGTTCCTGAAAGAGATTTCAATTTGTGATTGTTCCTGGAAAAATGTTATCAACCAATCTGTTAACTCCCAAAATGAAACCGTTCTTTCGGTTGAATTTTGTAGTGGATATCATGGCTATTGGTAGCGACCTCAAGTTACTTTTGAGTTTTTATAGCTGAGAAAATTTTTAGATTTTGGTTTGACTTAGAAATAATTTGGATTGTTAAGTCTTCTTTGACAAAATTATCATTTTTACTTTCCACAGCTAACGTGTTTTCAAAGATTCATTGTGCGCTATGGAAAGTGCCCACTTTCAACAGTTAAGGAGCTCTTTTCATCAGTTGACGCGCTGTTGAAAGTGATGTTTTAATAGCTGCAGATAAATTTGAGGTGGCTTCTTGTATGCGTCATTGCAGCAGCTCGTTAAGGAATTTACCTATGACACCAGAATATGCATTACTGTATCTAGAACTTCCCTCTAGTGTTCTGATGGCAGATGCAGTTCAGCCACTAACTGATGCAGCTAAGCAATATCTTGCCAAGCAGTTTAAAGATATTACAAAGTTCCAAGATGATGTTATGGCTCTGCCATTGGAAGGTGTGAAGGCAGTCTTATCTAGTGATGAATTGCAAGTGGCTTCAGAAGATGCAGTCTATGATTTTGTGCTGAAATGGGCAAGGGCACATTATCCCAAAATGGAAGAGAGAAGGTAAATTTTGGGAATTCAACTTGGTCGCTTGATTCGTTTCCCAAACATGTCAAGCCAGAAACTCAAGAAAGTACACACTTGTAATGATTTTGATCATGAGCTTGCATAAAAAGTCGTATTGGATACACTTTTCTTCAAAACAGAGACACCCCACAGGCAGAGGTCTTTGGCTGCCGAAGAAACTTCACAAAAGAGGTTTAGTGAAAGAGCTCACATTCTCTTTAAGAGTCCTGTTGACTGCTAGTTCAGATAGCTGGCAATCACTTAAGGGACGAGAAGGTGTTCAGCTTTTGATATCCTTACTAGGATTATCCACTGAACAACAACAAGAATATGCTATTGCTTTGCTTTCTATTTTTATCTATGGAAGTTGAAAGCTGTTGGTAGAATACCTCCTCTTGTGAAACTGTTGGAAATAGGCTCTGATAAAGCAAAAGAAGCTGTTGCATTTGTATTAAGAAATTTGTACTGTCACAGTGAAGATATTCATGTTTGTTTCCAGAGTACAGAAGCTGTTCCAGCACTCTTACACCTGCTAGAAAATACAGATATCAAAGTTCCAAAAAACTGTTGCAGAGGCCCTTAGGCATCTTATTCGGGAAGCAGATCCTAGTATTTTATATCAGTTGGGGGTTTTACTTTTGGGAGATCATCCAGAATGAAAAATGCATGTACTTGAGGTGTGTGGCTGCTTGCTTTCACTTACATCTCATAGAGATCTTCCGCACGAGAGAACTGCTGCTAACAGTTTCGATTTTTGGGTAAGTTTATGTTTTTGGTGGTTTAGACGAGCCCGTGTGTGTGCTCATTAACCACCGAAAAGGCTGAATGACTCCATGCCCAATGCTAAAGGCTACTGAAACTACTAGGTTCTTGGTCACCTCACAGGGAGATGCCCATCCCAGTTGGAGCCAAATGTTAACTCCCAAAATGAAATCGTTCTTTCGGTTGAATTTTGTAGTGGATATCATGGCTATTGGTAGCGACCTCAAGTTACTTTTGAGTTTTTATAGCTGAGAAAAATTTTAGATTTTGGTTTGACTTAGAAATAATTTGGATTGTTAAGTCTTCTTTGACAAAATTGTCATTTTTACTTTCCACAGCTAACGTGTTTTCAAAGATTCATTGTGCGCTGTGGAAAGTGCCCACTTTCAACAGTTAAGGAGATATTTTCATCAATTGACGCGCCGTTGAAAGTGACGAACATTAAAAAGTTTTGAAAATCAGTTCTCAGGTGGCTCGCTGTGACAAATACACGCTTTCYGCAGCTAAGGAGGGTCTTCTACAAAGCGGTGCGCTGTTGAAAGTGCATACTTTCAGCAGCTAACGGGGGTTTCTTCGCAGAGTCGCGCGCTGAGGAAAGTCAATATTATCAACTGCTAACAGAGGTTGTACTCCCAGGTTGGCAACATCAAATCAAATATTTGGTTCCATATCAGACATTGTTCACAAAAGACCGTTTAGAGTTTTGAATTGCAAATGGAAAGAATGATACTTAAACTTGCAGGGAACTTTTCAATCCCTTCCAAAGATCCAAATGAATATCTTGAAACTCCATTGGATAGATTAGATTCTCTAGATGTCGATCGACTATTTAAACATGCAAAACGGACTTTTTATGACCGAGAAATTTCATTTTGAAAATCTGCCCGCTTTCAACAGCGCAGATTGCAGAATTTTGACTAGTTAGCTGTGGAAAGTGGCTACTTTCAATAGCGCAGGAGCAGATTTTTCAGGCAGGTGCACTGTTGAAAGCTGTCATGGCCAGAATAGCCAAATT
>JASDQU010099799.1:328882-356376 GCA_032191745.1 Picea mariana | reverse complement strand
ACACTTCATCAACTTTCAACCAATGTTTGAAGACCAAAAGATAGAGGTTGACCTCATCTTGAGGATCTCTCCTTATCTTTTGTGAATTAGTTTTGACTTTCTATTTTTAGAGTATCAGATCCATTGTTTTAGGATCTGAAACTGATTGTAAGAGGCTATAAAGCCAAAGACATTTGGAACACTAAGGGTTGGATTTTGGATAGAAGAATTGGCTATTGTACTCAGACTTTTATGTTAATACAGATCACAGGTTTCTTTCAGTTTTGATTGTCAGCTTTCCATCTTTCTTTCTGCACTATTATCTGTGTTGTCAAGCTTTGAATGGCTTTTATCCCATTGTTTAGCTCATAGCCTGGTAATAAGTTTCTTGATTGTCTCTTAGACCCTACATTGTACTGGTTTAGTTACGATCTATTCTTCACCCACTTTAAAGTTATCTGCTGATTAATCAATCCTTGAGAGCACTGTCTATTTGTTTATCATTTTGGTGTTTGAATGCCATAAGCTGAATTGAGTTATCCCATTGATCCACATTTACAAAATACAAAAAACATTCATTTCTTAAGTTACCAAGCACCTTTGGTTTGCAACCACAAAGGGTTTCTTGGAGTGATAACACAATCCTTGGCCTTTCCAACAAAAGTGTAAGCGAAAAGTTTCATTAGGATATTCTCATGTTGGTCACAATATTCTAAAATACGTAGGAAAAGATACAAGTGATCTTATGGTGTAGTAAGTTCCTCTCCTAAAAAGATGGATAGCCATTCTTTGAATTCCTTTAGGAGTTTATGAGGGGATCTAGGGATCTTTGTTATGTCCAAAGTTTTGTGTTCCTCTTTGTTTTGCAGGCTCCAAGTAATTATTGGCGAGTTGAGTATGGGTGAAAGCGGAGGAGTGGAAATAACAGGTGAGGATGGAGGGCTAGGAGAAGTAGAACAATTACGAGGGACCGGGTACTTTAGGAGACTAGGCCCTTTGGGTGGTGCTTTACAACCCCTGGAGGGTTTGTAGGACACACATTTATTTAGTGGCATGGTGGAGTCGCTCGATAATATTTAATATGATATTATCAAGAAAAGGGAAAGGGAACGTCCCTTAGGTGGAGTTTCCAGGTAATCTAAGGGAAATGATTTTTTGGATATCTTACCAAAGTGTCATTAAGGTACGAAGAAGATTCAAAATCTTCCCCAAAAAATGGTGCCAAAAAGTTATAATGCAAGTTGTAGGTTGGGAAAATCCCGACCCAACCACAAAGAAAGTGCTACAACTTGGGAATCCTACACCCAATGTCACCTCGATGTAGGTCCCACTCTTCAAGGGTGACTAGGTCATTCTAGAGAGGCAATCCTGGTGACCCTAAGGGGAATGAGATGGATATGGATAGAGATGGAAGTGAAGCCCCTAGAGGTCGAGTCTAAGTGGAGTGGAATTTGTGGAATGAACTCTTGGGAAGGTCCAAGGATTTCCAAGTATGTTGAGTAACCTGTAAATGGTAAATTACCTGCCCGAGACACAAGAAAAACCACTTTGCAATGATGTATGCTAGTTGGATCAGCAAGTTAATCTTTTTGTCCGTAATTTGCAGCAGTAGATGGCAGTTTATATCAGAAAATAAAACATATAAACCAACATACAAATATCTAAACTAGTTAAGTAAATCATCATCAATATTATCAACGAATATAGGCTAAAAAATGGCACTTGAGAGGAAAGAGAAGATGGTTGTTGTAAACATGTATTTTCTGCAGAAAATTGCATCATTATGGATGTAGTTTTCAGTCACTTATATCAACAAATTACACCATCAAAATATTCCAACATCCCAAAAGGTTAGATCATCCCTAATGGTTGTAGGTTAGGGTTTGTAAGAACAAGTAAAGTAGTTGGAGAGAGGGGATGCTCTAGTAGAGGAAGACTCCTCTCAATGAGTAAAACCAACTTCAAATAAGAAACCTGTCAAAAGATAAATATTCACATTTCCCAAGGCAGTGATTTTATATCTCCAATGCAAAAAATATATGACTAGTGTCTTTACTATTGGGTTAATGGAGTAAAATAAATAAAGAGCTAGAGAGGTTACCTCCTTGGGGGTGTAAGCCCTTTTACTTCCCAAGGAAAGTTTATCTAGCTAGGGTTTAAGATAAGAGGGTGTATGCCCTTATAATTCTCTTATAAAACCCTTTTTTAACCAATAAAATGAAGAATAAAATGATGAAGACTATGTTGGGGGTGTATGCCGTTATACTTCCCACCTAGCTCCTAGCATAACAATCCTTGACTTGAAAATAATGATAGCATAAGAGTAAAAGACCATACCAAAATCAAGAAAGATGTTAAGATAATCCACCATAAAATATAGAAAGAATTCATCCAAGGCTATCACCTCACTCCTCCATCAACCATTCATCAATATATCCATAAAGAAGTGCACAAGAGACAAATAGAGCCAAAGGTAGTGAAAAATTCAGACCAATACTTCTCATAATGAGGGAGAGTTATGTTAAAACAAGTTCTATGGATGAAACAAAATTTGACAGATATACAGGTTGAGTATGACGAGCCCATTTTGATATATTGTGATAATACAAGTGCCATCAGTATCTCAAATAATTCAGTGATGCACTCCAAGATGAAGCAGATTCCAATCAAATATCATTTTCTATGGTAATAGGTAGTAGAGAAAAACATCAAAGTTGAATATGTGGGAACAAAAGAACATGTTGTAGATATCCTTACAAAATGACTTCCAAGGGAAGCCTTTAAGTATCTTCGATAGAGACTCGAAGTAATTTCTACTCCAAAATTAATGCTTTTGAATGCTTATCTTATATTTCTTAGATTTACACGAGGAAGCACCATAAAGAGGAAATTTCATTTTGGGGGAGCAGTTTCAGGAAGAGTTCAGTCAGGGGGAGAAGCCCCAAGGAAAATTCAGTTAGGGGGAGTAGCCACGACGGAAAGTTAAATTTTCCATTGATGTCAAAGGGGAGAGATTCATCATATGTAGGATAGAGAGTTAGTTGCTTGGAGAGAGAGCACAGAGGCATGTTTCCAAGGGGAGCGATGGTCACATGGGGAGCATGAGTGATATGAATTCAATGTTGCATCAGAGTGTTTCCATCAATGCCAAAGGGGGATATTGTTGATTAATTGGTTTGGTTGTCATTGATTCCAACACTTGAATCAAGTTCGGTAGCAAATTCCAGTAGCCCCAACAATATGATTAAGGGACTTAAGTTTGTTTGATGTATAATGGTATAAAGGTTAGTATATTTGCAAGTAAGACTATTCTATATGGATAGTACATGTCATTCCATTTCTGGTGATATGTGGAACATCTCATAACTCCTCAATTTTAGAGAGTTACGACGTTGTGAAGTTGGAGAACCCTCATGAGTTATCTATAAGGTCAAAGAAGTCAAATTATTCTAGAAGATCCTAGAAGAAGTTGACTAGTCAAGTGGGTGAAACTAGGAGTTAATCATGGGTTAAGTTGTTGCAATAAGAAAACAATTAAAAATAAATTAGTTGCAACTAGAAGCGGAGAGTTTATTATTTGTGGATAAAGTGGTTATAATTGGACACGTAGTTAGAAGTGGGTTAGCCCGAAAACAAGGAAATTGGGTTAAGTTGGTTAGAAGGTAACCCCTTGAGGAAGCTACATGGAAGTATAAATAAGAGAGAAATGATCTCCCATTAGAACCTATTGAGCACATTGAATATTTATTATTGTGTAAGGGTTATTGTAGGTACTCATTGATACATATGAAGTTACACAAGTCTAAGGTAGCACAAAGGGTTGACGACGAAAGTTTCGAAATTGCAAAAAATATTGGAAAAACAAACCCTTGTTTTTGAGGTGTACGTGAGCTATAGTGGAGAAGGGTGCGTATGTAAGTGGGTTGGAAGTATATTAGGGTGCATATAGTTGGGAAAAACCATGAAAACCTAATGATATGAACATGGCAGGTATCTAGAGTCTCAAAGAAATCTCCCAGGAAGGTTTACAGTGATCAGGTACAATAGATCTATCTATAGGGTCAAAAGGTATGTCTTACTTTTATGTGTAGTTGGATTTTTTTGTCTACATGAGAAATGGTTATGGGGGTTTGATTATTTTCCATATAGAGGATATTTGTTGTATGTCACTTACTGTATAATCCATATATACAGAAATACAATGCTGGTATATTTGATAACTATCATTAGTACATCTTGTTAGTGTTGAGACAGATCTTATATTTCTCGGCATATGGTTAAGGGTTTTTGTGGTACAAGGTTGTGATATTGTAGTTGTGAAGTTTTTGATGTAGAGTGAGGTTGTATGCCAGTGAGGGTTTGATTTCTAGTCCATGTGAGAGTTAATACACTTGTTCATGATTATACACACATGTATGGCACATGACTAGAGAGATATAGATGCACTTGGTTAAGGGATATGTATGAGGATGTATGCATAGGGAACAACTATAGTTTGGAAATAGTGTCAGGTTGCAGGTTAATGTGATAGAGGAAACACAGGGTGAGAGTTTTTTAGCAAGGTGAAAACCCTAGTTTTTCAGAAGGCGTACGAAGGCTGTAGTATAGGCAGACCATGTACATACACAGGCTACAGTACAGATAGGTCACATACATATTCAAGATGGAACACAGACAATTCACGTACCTTTCAGGTTGATCGCATGCTATTGGTACATGTTGGTTAAAGGTTGTTGGCACAGATTGGTACAGGTTTACAATGGTATTTCTCACAGTGAAAGTATGGTAGTGGTTTCATCATTTCAGTTATATTTTAGAGAGGCAGGACGAGGCAAGGGTAGGTGGTTGTAGCCACCTTCCAGTTGTAGCTGGAGAAAATAGGGGGTTATAGCCAAAGAATTGAGGAGTTGGAGTTTCCCTCAGGTTGTAGCCTGAAAATATAGGGGGTTGGAGCCTCCTTCCAGTTGCAATGGGAGAACAAAGGAAGTTGGTGCTTCCAATGAATGTAATTCTTAAAGACATATAAGAAAAAATAATTATGTGGTTTTCTCCCACATTGGGTTTCCACGCAAAAATACCAGTATACTATGTATGTGTATGATTGTTCATTTTTCACGGTTTATTTACTCTGAACTTATTGAATGATAATGGTATATTGATCATAAAGATAAATAACACTTACATATTGTGGTTAAAAAGATTAAAAATATCTATGATTGATTCACCCCCCTCTCAATAATCCAACAACAGTCAAACCAGTAACCCATAGTAGTTGTAGTGCAGGAAAATTCAATTGTACATAGTGTATATAGTAAAAACTAAAAAAGAAAGAAAATTTTGGAAAAATAAAAATAATACAAAAATATGAAGTATATGGATAAGTGTTTTTAATGTATATTAGATGATACAACACCCATAAGACAGTAAGTGTCATGAAAGTACATGCATATACTGTGCGCCAGAGAAACGTCACCAGGCAGAAAAAGTAGCGCGCCGATACAAAATGCAATCAAAAAAATAAAAAAAGGTAGTGATCTGAAATGTATAGCGCGACAGAGAAATTATGGCATGACTTATTGTTGGAAGCAGTCCAAAGTGAAAAGAAAGGCGATTTTGGGAAAGAAGGAATGCACAAGGAAAGAGACAAATGGAAGGAAGAGTAGCATGCGTGCATGCATGAAATACCTAATGACGTTAGGGTTAGGGTTTTTGCAAAACATTTTAATGGTTGGTGAGCCAGAAACATATAAATATAGATACCTAGGTCTCATAGGAGAGGGTAATAATAAGATGGGTGAAAGAGAGAAATATGAAGAGACGGATGTGACGAAGCGTATGCAATGTAATATTTTTTTGTATGACCTAATTTTGTAAGTTGTTGAGCTAGAGAGGACTGAGGAGGGTAGATCTTGAGGGTCAGATCGTAGGCTGATTATCCTTGTGTGAACTAGTCCGCCTCATAATAGATCTCAACCCAGCTGAGAAGAGTTGTAAAGAGCGCGATGCTGTAGTTTCGGAATGACTATAATAAAAGAGCTAAGAGCCAGATCTTTGTGGATGTAGTCTAGGGGGGGTGAAGCACGGTAAAACTTGTATTATGTGATTGAATGCATGTTTTTCTTTATTGTCTTCAATAGTTGTTGATATCCTAAATCAATGAGTTGTTATATTTCCTGTGAAATCATAAATGACAGTGTATTGTGTTAATAAGTTAAAACAAAAATCTCAAATTCCCCACTAAATCCTAGGCTGCAAGCACATGAGTATTGCAGCCTCCCATTAAGACTATCTCGGGTGAGACGGTGCAGTGCAACCTGTGTGCTGCGTTGCCTTCTGGTTTACCAAGAGGGCTAATAGTTTTAGAGGTTTTGTTGGAACCCCGAACAAACATGAACCCTGGGTCACCCAAGTTGAGGATACAAACTCAGACAAAGGATAGTAATAACCAACAAATGGTTCTATTTTCGTTGGTAGGAACAGGAGGGGATTGAGTAGATGAGACATGTTGAAGATCTGTTAAGAGGTATGTAAGATCTGCGGGAGGCGAATCAAGAGAACATTAAAGTAGAGAAGAAAAAAATGATCCACTAGAAGGGGATGTTGACACCGTGGAATCCCACAAAATCATAGATCGAAAGTTGGCTAAGGACAAAAGAGCTGGAGTTTGCACAGAAAGATAAAATAAACCCTAGAGTAACACCCCGCAAATATCTTGAGAAATACGTGTTTACTGATTTACATGAAGTCTTTTTCTGTGATTTTTCACACTTATTGCAGGAGTGGATACTAAGGTTGAAGGATAACCTCGCAACAAAATAGATCCGATAGTTAGAGTGGACCCTAATACAAATTGAGGAGTTATAGCAGGTGAACAACAAATTCACCTGCGCAGTAGATTTTTGGCTCGATAGTATTGTGGCAAGCTTTATAACAGAGTTTGCAATATATAGAATGAAGTAGTACAACACAACAGAGAAAGAGTTTCTACGTGGGCCTCAAGGAAGGTACATTAGATCAATGTATACTTCTATTAAGATACTGCTATACAACAAAGGGGTAATGACGATGTATTCAGACAACTAAACTTCCTTGCATGCATGGGGGAAGGGGGGAAGCACTGACAAAAATAGGGGAAATGGAAGAAGGAAAGGATAAGGGAAAGAAGGAGGAACCCTTGGACCCAATCATGATGGATGGTGACAAGATCAAGCGGATCATGGAGACACCTGGAAAGACACGTAGCAGAGTACCCTACCAATACAAGGTGAATACCAAGAAGAGAGTCATAGCCGCGAGGGAAGGCTTGGCAAGTGATGAGGAAGAGGTAGAGGATCTTTGGGTTGTGGAGGAGATTGAGGAAATACTGTTCAAAAAATATGAGAGGAAGACAAGAGGTCCAAGAATGGGAAGGGAAGGAAACAATCCTATCCATATTAATGTCAGTGTGGAACCCATAAACCCATGTGCGACTAATACACCAGAGAGAACACCATCGTTTAGAAAACTGGATTTTGGGAGAAGAAAGACATAAGGAAGTACATCTACACAAGGAACAACAACTGGAGGAGCCAGTTCAGGAAGCACTAGTCAAGTATCTACACTGCGTGGAGGTAGTAGTTCAACATTTAGGATGGCAGGACATGATCCCACCATCAGGTTACCTGAATTTAAAGGAGAAGCATCGGAGGACCCAAAAAAACATTTGTTCATCTGTGAGAAGATTTGGGAAGAAAAACAGATCACAGACGAAGATACTAAACTGACACAACTAGTGATTACACTAAGGGATCCCACACTAGATTGGTATATGAGTTTATCTACAAACAATCCACCAGGGATAACCAAAACAATTGCAGACATCAAGAAATTGTTTATAAACGAGTTACAGAAGCCAAGTTCAGAAGATCAGTACATGAACGAGATGATAAAAATTAGAAAAAAACCAGGACAATCTGTATGGGATATTGACCAGAGATTCAAGTGACTGAAGGGAAAGTTGAAATAGCTTATGAACGATATGCAACACATGCACCTATTCGTCAATTCACTTCTACCACAATTAAAATAACCATTGCGACAACAAAATTTTCAGACATAGGCAGAGGCTCTGCAGGCAACCCTGCAACTGGAAGAAAACCAATATCAATAGACAGATCCAACCATCGAAGAACTAAATGAGGATTTGAAGAACTTAACATTCCAGCTAAATCATAATAAAAGTAAGGACAAACGAGAATTCCTTTGGTGTACTACATGCAGGATGAAAGGGCACCACAAGAACGAATGTCCAACATTCACACAAT
This sequence comes from Picea mariana, assembly GCA_032191745.1. NCBI lineage: Eukaryota > Viridiplantae > Streptophyta > Pinopsida > Pinales > Pinaceae > Picea > Picea mariana. Next base: position 348,094 of record JASDQU010099799.1, on the reverse strand, counting down.
ATATTCATGCAATGGATGGTATTGCAACATAATTTTACAGCCACTTTTTCATTTGAGCATGAGAACCCCAACATAGATGCAACTCTTAAAAATATAAGAGGGGTGATATTTGTTGGCACTAGGATGAAGTAGAAAGAAGGACGATCGTGGGAAAGAAAGCGTTCAAAACTATAAGTAACAACTGGAGAAAGAACAACATGCACGCATGTAAGAAAGTGTGCACAAGGAAAGCGACAACTTGAGGAAGAACAACACACGCGTGTGGGATGAAGACCTAACGTCCATAAGTTTAAGGTTTTGGTAATGCTTTGTAAATGGCTGAAGAGACAAAAATATATAAATATAGATACGTAGGTATCATGTAGGGGTTCGACTGTTTTGTGTTGAAAGGTTGTGTATTAGCTCGGGGTGTTAGTATTGTTATCCCATATTTTACTGTAGTTACGCATGAGCGGATGCGGTATGCAATGTTGACTGCATGAACTATTTTTGTAAGCTATTGTTAGGGGAGAAGGGAAAGGGGTAGATTCTAGGGATTAGATCGCAGGGTGAGGAGCCTGGTGCGATCTAGTTCGCCTCATATAAATCTTACCCATAAGAGGGGAATTGTAAGAGCGTGGCGCTGGAAATGCAGAACTACCATAATAAAAGAGTCAAGAGCCAAATATTTGTGGATGTATCCCAGGAGGGGGTGAAACACGGTAATAACTGTGTAATGTGATGAATGTATGTATTTCTTTACTTTCTTTCTGCAGTTATTGTTATGCTTAATAAATGAGTTAATGCTTTGTTATGGAACACGAATATGCGGCCAGGAAGTAACCTATGTAATGGAAATATGTACCTGTGAGGAATAGGTAGATTACACTCATAGCTTGTAGTGCACGGCTCTAGTTAATAAACCCCTATCTCATACTCAATCCTAGGATGTAAACACCTGAGTCTTACAACCACCCATTTAAAGCTATCTTGGGTGAGACTGCGCAGTGAATTCCGTGTACTGTGTTGCCTTCTGGTTTACTAGGAGGGCCGATAATTTTAGAGGCTTTGTTGGAAACCCGAATGACATGAACCCTAGGTCAATAACTCAGATAGACAGGTTGAGAAGACTGACCAAATAATAAAGGATAGCCAACAAATGGTTTAGTTTCCATGTTAAGAGGAACAATAGAGGCCTGAGTAGGCGAGATAGAGTGAACGATAAACGAATGAGAGAAACAAAAGAACAATGAGCCATTAGAAGGGAATGTGGAGACCTTGGAACCCCACGAAAGCAGAAATCAAAGGCTGGTTGAGAACCAAAGAGCTAGAGTTTGCCTAGAAAGACAATATAAACCCTAACATCACACCTCGCAAATATTTGGATAAATACATGTTTACGGATTTACACGAAGTATTTTTCTATGATTTTCCCCACCTACTGCAGAAGTGGATACTAAGGTTGAAATATAACCACGCGACGAACCGGATCTGGCATCTAGACTGAACCCCAATACAGGTTGATCAGTTACAACAGGTGAACAAAAAATTCACCCTCACAGTTGACTTTTGGCTTGACAGTATTGTGGCAGGCTTCATCAAATAGTTTGCAGTCGACACCGCGAAGTCATACATCACAGCAGAGAAAGAATTTCTATGTGGACCTTGAGGAAGGTACATTCGATAACTGTATACTTCTATTAAAATATTTCTATATAACAAAGGTGTAATGAAAATGGAATCCGACAACTGGACTTCCCTGCGTGCATGGGGGAAGGGGGGGAAGCACTGACAGAGAGAGGATAAATGGAAGAAGGCCAGGATAAAGGTAAGAAGGAGGAACTCTTGGACCTGATCTTGATGGATGACGACCAGATTAAGTGTATCTTGGCATCATCAGGAAAGTCGCGTAGCGGAGTACCCTACCAATATAAGGCGAATACCAGGAAGAGAGTCGTAGCCGCAAGGGAGGGCTTGGAAAGCGATAGGAAGAGGTACATGATCTCCAGGCTATGTAGAAGATTGAGGAAATCCTGCATGCAACCTATGAGAGGAAAATAAGAGGCCCAAGAATGGGAGGAGAAGGCAACCATCCTATCCATATTAATGTCAGTGTGGAACCCATAAACCCATGTGTGACTAATACACCAAAGGGAACACCACCGTTTAGACAACCGAAGTTCGGAGGAAGTCCGACAGCATGAAGTACATCTACCATAGGAGCAACAACTGGAGGAGCCAATTCAGGAAGTATTAGTCAAGTATCTACACCGTGTGGCGAAGGTAGCAGTTCAATATTTAGAATGGTAGGACACGATCCCACTATCAGATTACCAGAATTTCAAGGAGAAGAAGCAGAAGATCCTGAGAAGAAATTGTTCATTTATGCAAATATCTGGGAGGCAAAACAAATCACTGATGAAGATACCAAACTCGTGGAGTTAGCGATCATGCTAAGAGACCGCACACTAGACTGGTACATGAGTCTAGACAAAAACAGTGTCCTTGGGACGACAAGGACACTAGTAGACAATTAAGAAGCTACTGATTAATGAGTTTCAGAAGCTGAGCTCAGAGGATCGGTACATGAACGAGATGACTGAGATAAGATAGAAGCCAGGAGAATCTGTATGGGATATTGATCAGAGATTCAAGCGACTGAAGGGAAAACTAAAATACCTTATGACCGAGATGCAACACCAACACCTATTTGTCAACTCACTACTCCCACATCTAAAATATCCCTTACATCAACAAAAGTTTCAGACACATGCAGAGGCTCTACAGGAATCCTTGCAATTGGAAGAGAACCAATACCACTAGATGAACCCAACTATTGAAGAATTGAAGGAGGATTTGAAGAATCTAACATTTCAGCTGAACCAGAATAAGGACAAGGACAAACGAGAAGCCGTTTGGTGCACCACATGCAGGATGAAAGGACACCACAAGAATGAATTCCAAGAATTCATGCAGTATATGGCAACATGTATGCCAAACCTGCTACCACATGGAGGATTATGGTGTGAAATATGAAAGAAACTGGGTCACGACCCGTATCACTGCACAATGATACATAAGTACCAGATAGTTCCAAAGAATTCATATTGCACCTTTTGCAAGTCAGTGGGCCAAGATGATAAAGACTGTAGAGCTATGGAGATGATGTGGGAAAGAACATCAGACGCATACAAGGTACAGGCCAAAATGATGACTGGGCAAGCAACGCCACAGTTCAATCAAGCCCCAGCCCCATACAACACTGCGCAACAACATTGTAATACCGTGCAACAACCCTACAATAATGTGCAGCCATAGTACAACCCAAAACAACCCCAGTACAATACCACACAGTATAATCAGGCACCATAGTATAACACGTTGAGAGGTGACCGAGAAGGCTACCGAGGAGGAGGATGAGCTAAAGGAGGTTTCAGATGTGGTAGAGGACTAGTCACATGTCACAATTGTCAGCAACTAGGACATTATGGACGGGAATGTCCACTGTCGCCAGCGGCTTGTATGTATTGTTACACATCAGATCACGAGACAGAGGAATGTTCAACACTATTAGTAAAGATCCAGGGAAAGAGGAACCAAAACAATTAGAATGTTCAATGGGTTTCAGTCGAAGTAAGGGATAACGGATGGAACATCAATATAGTCACTCGTTGAGGAACGAAAATAGGAAACAATGCAGTCCGACAGGAACCAACACAGAACCAATGGGTAAAGATGAACACCGAACCAAGAAAGCAGTTCAACGCGCCCAATTAAAAGGAGACTTTTAAGGAAGCCAGACAAGAATTTTAGAAGGTAGACACAACATCGACTTCAACTGTGCAACCAGTCAAGGAAGCCCCATAATACAAAATGCCACCATCATTGGATCATACCAACGGAATGAAACCCAAGGGACAAGTAAGTACTATCAAAGACTTTTTGCAATCATGAGTAAAAGTGTTAAGTGATCCTTCATCTGTGAAAATATTGCAAAACATCCTAGAGAAATGTAGTAGGGAGCCAAAACAAAATCTAGAACCGAAAACTGTCAATCATCTACACACAAGAAGAAGAACAAGTAGGGAATTTAGACTGAATGCTAACATTGAGGATTTCAATATGGGAGACATTATACTAGATCTAGGATCCGAAGTGAATGTACTACCAAAGAATACCTGGCAATGCATGGGAGAGCCAACATTGGGATACTCAAATGTCCAATTAAAACTAGAAAACCAACATAGAGTCCTACCAATAGGTAGACCGAAAGGAGTAACAATAGATCTTGATGGAGTGCACACTAAAGAAGACTTTGAAGTCATCAAAATAATATATGGCACAACACCATACCCGACACTACTCGTTCTGGATTGGGTGCTTGACAACTAGGCCATAATTAACTTGAAAACAAGGAAAATGACATTTGAATCTGGATATTACAAGGTCATAGCACCACTAGATCCATTAAAAGGAGAGAAGTTCATAGAACCCACTTGCCTGGACTTAGAGGAGATCGGACAATTGTACAGAACAACTCCGCGCGATGAGGATTACATAAACCCAACTGCAGACGTGGTACTTAGTTGGTGAAGCATTACTTCATGTGCAATAGATTCATACATCAGGTTATAAAACTGGCAACAGAGACTACATGAAGTACCGCGAGAAGATTTGCAAGAATAGACCATGCAATATGGTGGATAGGTAGAGAAATCAGAGGACCACCCAGTTTCCATGAACTAAATGATTTGGAAACATTCTTGACACAATATGAAGATGAAGTATTAGAGAAACAGATGCTACTAGCATTGGATTTAACACTCAAGGCCACACCCGCAAGATGGTGGGGCGCACACAAGGAGACTATCACAATCTAGTATCAATGTAAGCGATTACTGCGCATACGGTTAGACGAAGAATATGAAAATAACAAACAACAGAAATATGAAGGACTAGGGACACCAAAGAAACACTTGGAGGAGTGCAAAATGCTATGGAGAATGACATAGTTGGGGGTTTGATCTTAATTGATGGTTATCTTGGATGAGTTTGTTGTTGAATATTTTTTGAATGGATAACTCAAATTATGCATCTTCTTTCTTGCATGTTGTGCTTCATTTCTTCATCTTTATGCTTTCGCATGTGGATCCTACTCTTCTATTTCAAACTCTAAGTCTAAATCACAAAATCACTAATCCTTACTTTGAGTAGACACTTGGCACATGAAATATCAAGAAACTTATCTATAGCCAACATGATTATCATTGAATAGACCCAACACTCATTTATAAATTTGCGTGAAGGCAAGGAATATAATATTTATAGAATATTGGCAAGTCTCCTTTTAATCACATGGTTGATCTCATTTTTCTGTTTTGCAGGAGTAGGTTCGCAGGGCCACTTCATATATGTGATTTCTCAGTCCTTGAGATGATAGTGGGGGAATCCGTTGATCCTTATCCAGAACCTTGACCTTGATCCTTACCAGGCTTCCCCTTATCAGGAAGCGACTCACCTAGGTTTACAGTTTCCCTGAGATATGAATCTCCCAAGGCTATCAGATGCACTTATCCCGCAGGCCTGTCCCCAAGCCTCTTCAAATTGATCTATACCTGATTCCTTTTTTGGTCTTCCCTCTCAAAAAAACCCGGGCCTAAGGCCCATTTAGTTTCACAGATGTAAGCCTTTTTTGTGTCATCGCCTAATGCTTGTTTGTTATCCATCACATTTGTATCATGCATAGTGGTCTAGCATAAGGATATTTTCCTCAATCTAGTTATATTCTCACTGTTCATGATCTTAGAAGGTCTTCCCCCTGATATTTTTAGCTTGACTAGATTGACCTGTGTCATGGGTCTGGTTGGTGTCAATCTCCTTTTACCATTCATCACTACTTGTGACAGTGATTCGTCACCTGAAGTGTCGTCTTCTTCCCCTTCATTTATTTCCAATCGTCGCAGTTGAATATTAGTGTTCTTGATCGCCATATGACCTAGCTACTCTCCTTGATGCCCGATTTCTCAAAACCTACCTGATATGCCTTATTCATAATTACAACCCCTAGGTGTAGAACCCTGACTGGCGAAACATTGACCAATGGAACTGAAGGGAATGGAGCCTTGACTTTTGTGTAATTTGGCATAATTTCCTAATTTGTATTTGTATTTTTATATTTTGTTTTTGTATATAGTTTTTATTTGATTTTTAATTTTGTTATTTATTTATTTTTATATTCACTTATTATTTTTATTTGTTTATTTCCATTTTACCCTTTGTTTTGGAAAAACCACATGGTTTATTTTCTCATAGTTTATCCCCATGGTTTTCCCCTAAAGTTACATTAGATATTTATTTTTACATAGGGGAAAACTAAGTTCACTATTAGATATTTATTTTTACATGGGGTAAATATGGTTTTTACATGGATAAACTATTTGTGTTACATAAATAAACTATTTTTTAATTGATGTGTTTTTCTCAAGACCTATGTACATCCTTATTTTTCTTGTATATGTGTAAAACAAAAAAATAATTTGACTTTTCATATTCATCTCTTTTATTTTCATTTTTATTTTGTTTTCCCTTTTACCCCCTTAGTTTTAGATGGTGCACATTCATTTATTTCTCTCATTTAATTTAGTTTTTATATTAATTTAATTTAGTTTATTTTTTAAGCTTAAATTTTGCATTTCCCCCCATCCACTAAATTCAATGGAATATCCCATAAGATCTTCCCTAGGCTTCTCCCCATTGGTCCTCACATTTACTTCGCAGTAAATTCCATGGGAAATTACCAACTTAAGACAACCCTCATATCTTCATGGAATCCCTACCCCTCCCCCCGAGCACCTTTAAAACTAATGATTTTTTTTACTAAGTGTCCCAAGACTAAGCTCGGGAATTGGTCTTCTCCTTGTTATATTATTATTTAAGTGTCTTCGGCCTAGCTCGTCGAAATAGCTCAATGGGAATGTGTTGTCAGAACAATCCATCGAAACCACACTCCATGCATGTCCCCACCATGCTTTCCAATGAGCCTAAGGGAGGAGGTGTATTTCTTTAATACTAATATTCATCATGGAAATTTGTCGTCATCGAGGAGTTACCGTAGAAGGATGTACCAAGACTCACCTCACCTCCCTTTCCGATGACCATGCAATACATTTTGGGGCCCAATTAGTTTAATATTTATTTTGGAAGACATGCACCCATGGGGGGAAATATTATTATATTAATATTCTTGGAATATGTGTACCCTGTTGTGACTTGAAATGGTTCCTGGTTGCATAGAAACCATGCCAAGACATCTTTGAACCTACTTCAGGCCATAAGCTAGCTCTTGGACCATAGGGGGCTCCCTCAGAAATAACTAAAATTGATTTCTCACTATCATTAAGAAATAACTCTCACATTAAGCATAGGATGTCATATTTGAAAGATAAAGAAAGGGATAATTAGACATGAAAGGTTTAAGATAAAATGAGAGGTGACTGGATTAAGAAATTGTAATCCTATCAGACCATATTTCTAATCCATTGGGCATTGTATCATCTAACAGAGCACAGGAGCTAATAGCGAAAGGTGGAGGAAATAATAAGGCAATTAAATTTCAAACAATATAGAATGAAAAAGCAATCTCTACAAAACTGAGATGAAGAAAGGATGGTTTGTTGGGCATCTCAAACGATGAATCTAGCAAAAGATTAAGTGTATGGGTTGGGCATAAATTATGAATCCGACATTGATACACTTAGATTTAAATAATTTTCAAGCATATGTATATTTTCCTATTGAATATGATTACGCCATAAAATCAATACAACATATATGACAGAAATGGTGGTCATACCAAATTCCTATCTTGAAATTATATCAATCTCATTGCAAATTATGAAAGAACAGAACAATTATGTGAAATTGAGAAGTTTAATACAAGAAATATAAATAAGACAAGGCTATGTTTAAAATGATCAATGAATTCAATACATTATTCTTCGAAGAATTACAATTTCCCTACGAGATTTCTTAAAAAACACAACCTATTGCTGCTAGAAAATTCATGGCTTGTCAAGCCCCTAATCACCTTCATTGAATATCTTCTCCTCCTTTTATAGCCCCTTGGGTTTGTTTTTCTTCTCCTTGATCTTAACCTTCAAATCTTCTCAAATCCAAATTTTTAGGCTTCAAACCCTCTGGTAATAAAAAAAAAAACCATAAAATCAATATAATCTTAAATAAAAACAAAATCAAAATCTTATCTAAATAATAAAACTAAAGTCTATTTAAACTAAATATAATTAATAAAATTAAAACTATGTTGAATCTTAACGTGAACAAACTTAAAAACAAAATAAGAAAAATTGAACAATTAAAAAGTTATGTACAAAATAAATAAAATGAAACTAAATCTAAACATAATTAATAAAATTAAAACTACGTTGAATCTTAACATGAACAAACTAAAAAATAAAATAAGAAAAATTAAACAATTAAAAAGTTATGTACAAAATAAATAAAATGAAACTAAATCTAAACTATGTTAAACTAAAGAATAAAAATAAAGCTAAATTGAAACTGAACTAGATTAAAACTTTATCTAATTATAAAAACAAAAAACAAAAAATATTTTAAATAACAAAATTAAATTAAAACTAAAAATATTGAAATTTAATTCTACTCACTACAACTAAACTAACACAAACACAGGAAAAAATAAACTAAAAATTTAACAATTAAAATAAAACTAATCCAATTAAAGATTAAACTAAAATTAAAGTTTAAATCTAAATTTAAAGTAATAAAATGAATTGAAAACCAAATCACCGCTAGGGGAGAATAAACCTAAATGTAAAATCACACTAAACTATGGCAGGCCAGGCACCACCCTAGTATAGGCCAGGCACCACCCCAGTGTATGTATGGATTAAGTTTTTTTAAGGTAATACAAATTAACAGCTTACAAAAAAACACTAAAATAAAAACAAAAGTTAACGAGAAACTACAACAAAAACAAAAGTAAACATCCATGATCTTGTTTTTAACTAATAAAAAATGATTCTTTTTTCCGTTGGATGTTGAATTTAATAACCCAGTTACATAATTGAGTTGATGTAACAAATATGAATTTGGTGATTGAGTGATTTCTTTAAATGTGCTATTCAACTTCACTTTCCTCTTCGCATTTGTGGTATAAACCAAACAATTTCATGGCATATTACAACTAGTTTGTGGTTGGATTCTCCTAAGATCATTCCTTTTTCCCCGTGTTAGTCGTGGTGTGGTGGCACAATTGTTCAATCTTGGCACGTGGTTCCCATAATTTCAATCTAAGATTTGAGGAAATACTATCTCTGAATATTTTGTGGGATTTCTTCAATGCTATCGTGGGTCAATTCAATTCCTGTAATACGTTACTACATCAGTGATCTTGTTTAGAATTCTGGTACCAAACCTTATGGAGAAAAATTTGCATATAAAGTTTCCATTCTTCAAATTAAAAACCATCCACTCGTCTTTAAACTTTAATGTATGTTTTTTTAAGAAGTAAAAATAATGTTTTTAAAAAAATTCTCGGATTAATTTTGGCTTGTTAAAAGAGAGCAGAAATATAAAAAAAGATGAGGTCTCATAAAAATTAATGCTTCAATGAAATTGAATTTTTTTTTTTTGCTTGTTTCCATTTATCAACATATAATCTTTTAAGATGCAAGTTAAAATTTCATAAACTATATTTTTAATTAAATTATTTTAACCCGCAAAACTATTTATTAAATTCATTAACACATTGAAACCCAAACTTTGACAAAAATGCCAAATCATCTTGTTAATCTATTTATTTTAATTGTCTTCATGTCTCAGGGAAGTTACCATGGGAAGTCTATGTCGTCGGAGGAATTACCGAGACTTACCTTCACCTTCCCATCCATTCTGATGACCATCCATTCCGACGACCATTCCTTCATAACATTAATTTTATATATATTTTTCAACGGATATTTTAATAATATATTTTGGAGGGCGTGCATTGTTGATTAATTGCGTTGGTTGTCATTGATGTCAACCCTTGAAGAAAGTCCGGTAGTGAATTCCGGTAGCACAAAGGTCTGGGTAATGGAACCAAGTTTGTTTGATGGATAATGGTATGTGTTTTGATATATTTGCAGGTAAGACTATTCTAGATGGATAGTACATGTCATGTCATTTCCGGTGGTATGTGGAACATCACATAACTCCTCACGGTTAGAGAGTTATGGCATGTGAAGTTGGAGAACCCTCATGAATCATCTAGAAGCCCCCAAAAGTCAAAGTGCTTGCAAAAGAAATTATTTAAATAATAAAGTTAATGGAGAACTCCCTAAAATAAATAAAGTGGGATGCTACATGAAAGTATAAATAAGAGGCAAGGCTCTCTCATTTAATCACACTTGAACATATTGAATATCTTTTGTTGTGTAAGGCTTATTGCAAGTACTCATTGATACATATGAAGTTGCAAAAATATGAGGTAGTACGAAGGGTTGATGGAGAAAGTTTCAGAATTACAAAAAACACAAAAAACCCTAATTTTTGAGGCTTACATGGGCTGACAGTGTATTAGGGTGCATACATACGCGGGCTGATAGTGTATTAGGGTGCATACATACGCAGGTTGGAAGTGTATTAGGGTGCATACATGTGGGTAAAGCCATGGAAACTTGAGAAGATGAAGATGCAGAGGTTCTAGATTCTGAGATCAAGCTCCCATGAAGGTCTACAGTGATCAGATACATCATATCTATCAATTGGTTCAAAAGGTATGTCTTATTTCTATGAATAGTTGGATTTTGATGTATGCATGAGAAATGGTTATGGAGATTTGATGATTCTCCCTAGAGAGACTAGTGGTTGCATGTGATTTTTTGTATAAGTTATATCTACATAAATATAGTGCTGGTACATTTATCATTGATACTTCTTGTTAGAGTTGAGGCACATCTTGTATTTCTTGGCATATGGCTAAGGGTTTTTGTGGTACATCGTTGAGGTGTTGTATTGGTTGATGTATTGAGAGGCTGAATATCATAAAGGGTTTGAAGTCTAGATCATGTGAGGGTTATTATACTTGGTCATGATTACACACACTTATGGAAACATGACTAGAGAGAGATATATATAGTTTTTGGGTAAAGGTTATGTACGATGATGCATGCACAGGGTACAAATACAGTTTGGATACAATGACAGGTTACATGTCTATGTGAAAGAAGTTATAGATGGTCAAAACTTTTCAGAAGAAAGAAAACCCTAGTTTTCAGAAGGCATACACATAATAGTTTGGTTGCGTACATACACGGGTTGCATAATAGATAGGGTGCGTACATACGTGTGTTGCAGAACTACAGGTCGTGTATCTGTTGTATTTTGGTTGATACATGTTCAGTTTAGGTACATGTTGATTGCAAAGCAGTAGTACAGGTTGGTTGCAAGTCAGCGATACAGGTTGGCATAGTTGTACAATGGTATATCTCACAGTGATTGTGCGACAGTGGATCCATCATTCTACTTATATTTTAGGGCGATTGGATAGGGCAAGGATAGATGGTTGTAGCCACCTTTCGGTTGTAGCCGAAGAACTCAGGGGGTAGTAGCCTCCTTTTGGTTGTAGCCAAAGAATTGGGGAGTTGTAGCTTCTCTCGGGTTGTATCCTAAGAAACTAGGGGGTTGGATCCTCCTTCTAGTTGCAGCTAGAAAACAAAGGAATTTGGTGCTTCCAATGAATGTTATTCTTCAATACATATAAGACAAATCATTCCGTGGTTTTCTCTTGCTTTGGGTTTCCATGTAAAAACACTGGTGTGCTTTGTATGTGTATGATTTCTCATTTGTTCATTGTTTATTTACTCTTCAAATATTGGATGATAATGCTACACTGATATAACACTTTCATTATATGGTTAAAAATGATTAAATTGCTTTATTACTGATTCACCCCCCTCTTAGTAATCCAACGATTGGTATCAGAGCACATTCCTTCATAAATCAGTTTAACCATTGAAAGGTAAATCATGGAGAGCAACATGTATAAAAATGGAATACCATAATTTGATGGAAAAACGTATGCATTTTGGAGCAGAAGGATGAAAACATATATATAGGCATAGGGATTTAAAATTTGGCAATCAATTGTAGATGGATACAAAGAACCAACAGTTCCATCGACAAATAAAAGAGCAAACTCGGTCAAAATAATTCCAAATCCACAAATTCACTTCTGAATGGTGTTTGTGAATCTGTATTCACCAAAGTTATACATTGTAAACCTGCTAAAGATATTTGGGACAAACTTCAAAACATTTATGAAGGCGATTCAAAAGTCAAAGCAGCAAAGCTTCAAACTTAAAGAGGTGAGTTCGAACAACTAAATATGAAGGAAGATGAGAATATTACAACTTATTTCTCATCATAGGATTACAAGTCAATGAAACAGTAAATGCAATCATAGGATTGGGAGAAAAAATCAAAGAATATGTAATTTTTCGAAAGGTACTAAGATCACTTCCTATGAGATTTGACCCTAAGATATCAACACTAGAAGAAAGAGAATATCTAGACTCAATAAGCATGGACAAACTATATGGAATCTTCACAGCATGTGAAATGATAAATGAACAGGGAAATCCAGATATAAAGAAGCATCTTTCAAATCATCCAAAAGGTCAAAGCAAAAGGAAAAAGAACATAGAAACAACACTGACATCTCAGAAGATGATGGAGAAATGACCAACTTCATCAGAAGATTGAACAAGGGAACCAACGACAAATATATAGGTAAGCTTCCTTTGATTTTTTTTAATTTTGATGGTATTGGTAATTTTTTTAACAAATGTCCTCATAAGAAAAATAAGAGGAATGATGAAGATTACTCAAATAGAAAACACACATATAAAGGAAAAAGAACCACAAAGAAAGTTTTCAAGAAAATCTTATGCACCAAAGAAGACATCTCATCATTAGATGAAGATGAAGTCAGTGATAGTGAGATAGAAAGAGTTCTATTCATGGCAGTAGAAGACTCTGATAAAGAAGACACCAAAGAAAAATATGAAGAGGCCGAAGAAGAATATGAAGAGGCATAAGTTGACGACCGAGAAGAATTGTTGTGTGCCATAGAAGTTATAAGAAGAGAAACGAATAAAAACAAGAAGCTACAAGTAGAACTAGACAATAAAGAAGACACTCAGGAACTAGAACAAATGATCACAAATTTGAAGGTTCAAATAGAAGAAGATAAAATAATTGAAAAAGAACTCAAAGAACAACTAGAAGAAAGAGACATGATCATTGGAAATTTGGAAGCAAAGATTGTTACATTAAGAAAAGATCTTCAAAAGAAAAAATATGTAGAAAAACTCAAAATATTTGGATGAAATTATCAACAGTCAAAAGCCCCATCATGACAAGTCTGGACTTGGATACAATCAGACAGAAAAGGGATCAAGTTCCAAAACAACAGAAAATTAAACATATCCAAAAAGATATTCAGAAACAATCAAAGGGGATATGAAGACCTACAAATAAGATTACAGGAACACTCCTCCACCGAGAAGATTCAGATTTCAAAATTAACGATCGAAAGATAGGCCAAGGAGAGGAAGAAGGATTCAGAAGAGAAACATATTTCAGAATATCTTCAACTCCTAGGTATAAAACTATCTTTTTTGGTTTATTTTATGAATGTAATACTTTCGCACATAAATATATGAATTTCAGAGCTAACAACAAGAACATAAACAACTTTGAAAGTCATACACAAAAGAGTTATCCAAGAAGGCCCAATGAAACACAAAGAATAAGTTACATCCTATTTGAATCATTGATCACTGAAGTGGAATGCTGCAAGTGTAACAACTTTGGACACATGGCCAAAGATTGCAGAATGACAGTTCCTCCTAGAGAACCACAACAAAACAACAACAGTCATAGAGAGGAACCTCAGAAGAGAACATGGATAAGAAAGCAGAATCAATATAGCAATGAAGAATGCACACTCACTTTACAAGATAAGCAAAAGAAACATGGTTGGTATGTTGATAGTGACTGCTCAAAACACATGATAGGTGATAAAAACAGGTTTCTTACATTAAGAAAGGAAAGAGATGGATCAATCTTGTTCGGAAATGATGATTCAACTAAAATCATTGGAAAATGCACAGTCAGAATTGGAAACAAGAATACCAAGGCAGAAAATGTTCTACTAGTAGAAGATATGAAACATATTCTTCTAAGTGTCAGTCAAATGTGTGACAAAGGTCATAAAATCACTTTTGATTCAAAAAAGTGTGAGAAAAGAAAAGAAGGTTCAGGAAAATTGATTGCAACAGTTGCAAGAACTTCAAGCAACATATATCTACTAAGTGAATTTGGAAATGAAAAATGTTGTCTAGGAAAGGAAGATGAAATTAGGCTATGGAATAGAAGAATGGGTCACATACACTTCGATAACCTTGTCAAAGTCAATAAAAAGGAAGCAGTTATAGAAATGCCCCAGATTATGAAACCAACCAATACTTTATGAAAGCAATGTCAACAAGGAAAACAAACAAAAGCCAATTTTAAATCAAAAGAATATTCAACGACAAGACCACTGAAAATTGTGCATACTGATCTAGTTGGACCAACTGCAACAAAGGGTTTAAAAGGTGAGAAATACTTTATGTTATTAGTTGATGATTACACAAGAATGACTGCAATTTTCTTTCTCAGGAATAAGTCAGAAGATTTTGAAAACTCCAAGGTCTACAAGGAAATGGTTGAAAATGAAATGGATTCAAAAATCAAATGTTTGAGATATGATAATGGAGGAGAGTTCGCTTCAAAGGAATTTATGGACTACTACAACATGCATGGAATATAAAGGAAATTCTTTGTTGCTAGGACACGTCAACAGAATGGAGTTGTTGAAAGAAAGAATAAGACAGTACAGGAAATGGCTCGAACAATGTTAATGGATTCCAAATTGACAGATATCTTTTGGACACATGCAATGCATACATCGGTTCACATTCAAAACAAAGTAATGCTTAGAAACACCACTGAAAAAACTCCCTATGAGTTATGGAAAGGAAGACCAACAAATGTGAAGCACTTCATAGTATTTGGAAGAAAATGCTACATCAAAAAAGAATATGGCAGAATAGAAAATTTTGACTCTCGTGTGGACAAAGGAGTACTTGTTGGTTACTCAAGTACAAGAAAAACATAAAAGTGTTACGATTTGAGGTTGAACAAAGTTGTGGAAAACATCAATGTAACAATTGATGAAACAGGTGGACGAGAATTAAAAGAAGAAGAAAATGATTCAATGGAACAACTTTACGAAGAAGAAGCAAAAGATGAAGAAGAAGTAGAAGGGGGAGATGAAGAGGATTAGACAGAAGTAGAAGAGAAAGTTCAACAAGTGCCTCCAAAGACACCTAGAAAACGAGTACAGAAGAATCATCCTTCATATCATATTATCGGAAACAAAGATGCAGGAGTTGAGACAAGAAGAAGAATCCGTTCACCAGAAAAAATGCACCTAGAACTATCATCTACGATTGAACCAAATAGTTTCGAGGAGACCAACAAGGATGAATTTTGGAATAAGGCCATGAATGAAGAATTGGATCAAATAGAGGAGAATGAAACTTGGGAATTGGTTCCAAGACCAAAGAATAAGAATGTGATTGGCACAAAGTGGGTATTCAGAAATAAATTGAATGAATATGGACATGTTACAAGGAACAAAGCTATATTGGTATGTAAATGATACACACAGGTTGAAGGAATCTACTTTGAAGAGACATTTGCTCCAATTTCCAGAATGGAAGCAATCTGATTTATCCTAGCTTATGCATGCTCCAAGAATATTAAAGTGTATCAGATGGACGTGAAATCATCTTTTCTGAATGAGGAACTTGAAGAAGTCTACATTGAAAAACCAAAAGGATTTCAGTTGTCAGAGAACGCAAATTATGTGTGTAAATTGAAAAAGGCCTCGTATGGTCTAAAACAGACTCCTAGAGCATGGTACTCTATACTGGATAAGTATCTATAGTAGGCAGGGTTTAGAAAAGAAAGTGCAGACAACAACCTCTACATCAAGGTAACTCAAGATAGTATTTTATTAATTGAAGTTTATGTTGATGATATTATTTTTGGAAGTAGTGATGACAAGTTAAGCCAAAAATTTGCAAAGGATATGCATAATGAATTTGAAATGTCATTACTTGGAGAAATATCCTTCTTTCTGGGTCTTCAGATATGTCAAAGCAACCAAAGAATTTTTATTTCTCAAACTAAGTATATAAGAGAAATGCTAAAGAGGTTCGGAATGGAAGATTGCAAACCAGTTACCACTCCTATGCAAACCAGTTGCAAGTTGAGCAAAGATGATTATTCAAAATCTACAAACTAGAGGCAATACATGTCAATGATTGGTATCTTACTATATGTGACAACATCCAGACCAGATGTAATGCAAGAAGTTGGACATGTGGCATGATTTCAAGGAGCACCAAAGGAATCACATGTATTAGCAGTGAAGAGGATTTTCAGATATCTCAAAGGAACAAAAGAGTTTGGATCATGGTATCCAAAAAGAAATGATATATCACTTATTTCCTACAAAGATGTATATTGGGAAGGTTTGATTGATGACCGAAGAAGCACCAATGGAGCAACGTTCTACTTGGGTGAGTGTTTAGTATCATGGCTAAACAAGAAACAATCATCAATATCCTTATCTACAACCAAGACAGAGTATATAGCAGCAACATCATGTTGTACACAGGTTCTATGGATGAAACAAACTCTGATAGATATACAGGTTGAGTATGATGAGCCCATTCCAATCTATTGTGATAATACAAGCGCCATCAGTATCTCAAAGAACCTGGTGATGCACTCCAAGACAAAGAACATTCCAATAAAGTATCACTTTCTATGGGAATAGGTTGCAGAGAAGAACATCAGAGTTGAATATGTGGGAAAAAAAGAACAAGTGGTAGACATATTTACAAAATCACTTCCAAGAGAATCCTTTGAGTATCTTTGCCAGAGACTCAAAGTACTTTCTACTCCAAAATGAATGTTTTTGAATGCTTATCTTATATGTCTTAGATATACACGAGGAAGCACCATAAAGATGATAGTTAAGGTTGGGAGATTGGTTTCAGGAAGAGTTCATTTAGGGGGAGTATCCCCAAAGACAATTTAGTTAGGAGGAGCAGCCCTGGATGGAAAGATACATTTTCCATGGATGAAAAAGTGGGAGAGATTTATTAGATGCAGAGCACAAAGGCATGGTTCCAGGGGGATCGATGGTCACAAGCAGAGCATGAGTGATATGACTTCAGTATTGCATCTGAGTGTTGCCATCGATGCCAAAGGGGGATATTGTTGATTAATTGGGTTGGTTGTCATTGATGTCAACAGTTGAAGAAAGTATGGTAGCAAATTTTGGTATCACAACAGTTTGGGTAATGGAACCAAGTTTGGTTGATGGATAATGGTATAAGTTTTGATATATTTGCAGGTAAGACTATTCGATATGGATAGTACATGTCATGCCATTTCTGGTGGTATTTTGAACATCACATAAATCCTCACGGTTAGAGATTTATGGCCATGTGAAGTTGGAGAACCCTCATGAGTCATCTAGAAGCCCTAAAAAGTCAAAGTGTTTGCAAAATAATTTTTTTAAATAATAAAGTTAATGGAGAACTCCCTAAAATAAGGAAAGTGGGATGCTACATGAAAGTATAAATAAGAGGCAAGGCTCTCTCATTTAATCACAATTGAACATATTAAATATATTTTGTTGTGTAAGGCTTATTGCAAGTACTCATTGATAAATCTGAATTTGTGAAAGTTTGAGGTAGTACGAAGGGTTGACGGTAAAAGTTTCAGAATTACAACAAATACAAAAAAACCCTAATTTCCGAGGTGTACGTGGGATGACAGTGTATTTGGGTGCATACATACGCGGGCTGACAGTGTATTAGGGTGTGTACATACATGGGCTAGCCATTTATTAGGGTGCGTACATGTGGGTAAATCCGTTGAAACTTGAAAAGATGAAGATGCAGAGGTTCTAGATTCTGAGATCAAGATCCCAGGAAGGTCTACAGTGCTCAGATACATCATATCTATCCATTGGTTCAAAAGGTATGTCTTATTTCTATGAATAGTTGGATTTTGATGTATGCATGAGAAACGATTATGGATATTTGAGGATTCTCCCTAGAGAGACTAGTGGTTGCATGGGATCTTCTGTATAAGTCATATCTATAGAAATACAGTGTTGGTATATTTATCATTGATACTTCTTGTTAGAGTTGAGGCACATCTTGTATTGGTTGATGTATTGAGAGGTTGAATATCAAAAAGGGTTTGAAGTCTAGATCATGTGAGGGTTATTATACTTGTTCATGATTACACACACTTATGACACATGCTTAGAGAGAGATATAAAGTTTTTGGGTAAAGGTTTTGTATGAGGATGCATGCATAGGGTATATATACAACTTGGATACAATGATAGGTTACAAACATATGTGAAAGAAGTTACTGAGGGTTAGAAGTTTTCAGAAGAAAGAAAACCCTAGTTTTTAGAAGGCATATGCAGGATACATAACAGTTTGGTTGCGTACATACGCGAATTGTATAACATATAGGGCACGTACATACGTGTGCTGCAGAACTATAGGTCACATATCTGTTTTATTTTGGTTGATACATGTTCAGTTTAGGTATAGGTTGTTGAAATGGACACCTGACACTGAGAGGGGGGGGGTGAATTAGTGTCACAAAACATTGGACAATTTTCCACTTTTCACAAATTAACTAAACAACAAATATTTATTTCATTTTCTCAATCAATATATATAAAAGAATAAATACTTTATTTATGTATTTATCTTGAATGAATACATAAGATCAATCTTTGAATATCATCTTCAAACAATTATGAGATACCCAACTCTTTGTTACAAGACCCAACTTGTAGTTCTAAGATCCAACTAAGAAATGAGGAATCCAACCCTCATAACAAGTCCCATCTTGTTGATCTCAGATCCAACTGAGATGTGAGGAATCTGATCCTCATAGAAGTCCCAACTTGTAAATAGGAACCAACCTGATAGAATGAACCTTCATTCAATCCATTATATATAAATATATATACTTCAACAAATTCAACTACACTTTGTT
>JASDQU010099799.1:239514-328674 GCA_032191745.1 Picea mariana | reverse complement strand
CAATGTAGAATTATTATCCAATAATGAGCAGTAAGAAATAAACAATCACACACATACACAGTACACCAATGTTTTACGTGGAAACCCAAATCGAGAGAAAACCACATAATGATTTTTCTTATATGTCTTGAAGAATTACATTCATTGGAAGAACCAAATTTCTTTGTTTTCTAGCTTCAATTGGAAGGAGGCTCCAATCCCCTAGTTTCTTAGGCTACAACCTGAGGCAAGCTCCAAATCCCCAATTCTCTAGCTACAACTAGAAGGAGGCTACAACCCCCTATGTTCTCCAGCTACAACCGGAAGGTGGCTACAACCACCTGTCATTTTCCCGTCCTACCACCCTGAAGTAGAAGTAGAATGATAAAACCACTGTCACACTATCACTGTGAGATATACCGTTGTAAACATGTACCATGCATCAACCTGTACCTCATCCTATAATCAACCTATACCATAAACAAGTGCATCAACCATGCACCAACCTGTACCAAACAACCTGTAATCAACCTATAACATAAACAAGTGAATCCAACCATGTACCAATTATGTACCAATCATGTGTCAACCACTCATCAATATGTACCAACATCATCAACTATACACCTCATGCATGTGCCAACTCATCAACTACTTGTCTCAACCATGTGCTCAACATGTACCTCAACCAAAATTCCTCATCAATTTCATCATCCAAATATGATTTGTAGCTCTGTAATAGACCTAGTGTATATGATCACATTCCTTCAAAGTTTCCTTAACTTTAACAACAAGTGACTAGCATTTTCATCAAACTTTTCTTTAGTCTCACATGCCTAGTTTTGGATTAGTCAACAACCCTAACTTGAAGTAATCATAACTTTGAACCTGTAATGTATAAATATCTGAAACTGCTACACAATGTTCCTCAATGTGTTTTATGCAATTACTCTAGGTGTTACTACTTGGAACCTCTCAGAAAAAGAGTTATAGCAAAAATGGCATACCTTGATGAATTCTTGCTTATTTTAGAGAGTGAACTTTTAGAGCGTGCCCCGCATGAAAATTTCTTTGAATTGATGTGAAAATATTACACAAAATACTAAAAATTGTACCGTAACCAATTTTTTTTGTCTCACTAAATTTGTATCTGTTATGAAGAAGTTATGATGTTTTTACCCGAAATACTTGTTTTTGACTAGTTTCAGGACAAGCCACAAACCCTATTTTCCACGGAGTGTAACTCCCAAAATACAACGACCCACAAGCTGAATTTTTTACCATAGATACTTGGGTATGTTTTCTCAATGGAAGAGCATTTTCATGGTCTGAATCATTATAATTTTTTTTTATAGAAAAATGGTGATATGACCTATAAATAACATACCTTAGAAAGCACCATCAAAAGAATTTATCTTTCCTTGCATTTCAACCTTCTTTTCTTCACCTTCCCTTAGAAATTCGGCTTAGATATCCTTGGTTACCTCAGAAACCTATAGATATTCAATATTCACAAGTGTAATGATGTAGGATCATTGTAAGAAGCTAGCCAATTGAGCGTGAAAGCATAAGCCATCTGGGAAAAGCGTAGCACACATTTTCCACGTTTTGAAATGTTTTTGAAAGATTAAGAAGTGGATATTGATGTAGTAGCTAGAAGTGTAATTGCATTTATACCTACCTATTGTAAACTGATCTTGAGCAATTTTCTCTCATCTGTCAATGAAAAAGGAATTTAATCCCAGTTAATGAAAGTAGGTAGTTTTGAATTCATAGATTAGACAGTTAGAGTGTAGGAGGGAGAACGGATATAGACACCCTCTCCTTTGTATCATAGTAGTAGTTGTTGTATAACTAGCATAGATAAGAAGAAGAGAGGTGTAGCGAGAGCTGTAGAGAAGAACCCATGTACAGAAGAAATTGAGTTAATATATGAAGCTTTGACTCAACTTTCATGGTGTTATGATGTTTACTATTTACATATGCTGAATGGTATGCTTACAGTTGCTTTATTCTCTCTGTTATGAATTTGTTGTGATGATATGATGTGTTGAATGTATGATTTCATGTTGAATGTATGAAGTCTGAGAGAGAAAGAGGATGAGTTTCAATTGTTTCTCTTCCTGAGAGAAATTCCTACAAGGAGTGCAGTGAAGCGTCCACAAGGTGTGCATTGACAAGGGTTTTGAGTTTTATCTCAGAAAGCTCAGGAGGGATACCATTGTTCTCATTCCAGTAGAAGTGCAGGTGAAGCACAGAAGCCATGCAAGGTGTGTGCAGGCTAGTCAAGGCCTTAGAACTTATCAACTAAGGTTGAAAGGTTGAAGGAATGCTGTTGCAGAAAGTGTACACAGAGTCGAAAGATCAAATACCCTGGAGTATTTGAAAGTTTTCCACAAGGAGTGTGAGCAGGAACCCTTTTAGAGACTCGAGTTTACAAGAGAAAGTTCAGGAGGGATAATAAATTTGAACACTTCAAAGGAGGACAAAGATCAAAATACTTCAAAGGGAGATGAGGAAGCGAAATTATCGCGCAAAAGGTTAAGTGTCGAGGGAAGAACATTGTCTCGTTTCACAGAGATTCTTGAGGAAGAAAATGAACAATTGGAATTATCCATGGAGAACTCACAAAGTTGCGAGGACCGTAGGATCCAGAGGAGTTGCAGGGTGGATAAGGGTTGGACGAACCCATTACGTTGGTTTCAAGGATCAACGAGGACCGTCGATCGTGGTCAGTTTGGGCCATCAGATCATTTCTTGAACTTACGGTTCATGATTTTGGAGGTGGAAGACCAAAATCTTGGAGTCGCAAAGTCCCAAGTTGCGAGAAGTGGAGGAAGAGATCCAGACCATTGGATCCAAGTCACGGGAGAACCGTCAGATATGAATCTTCGCAGGGTATCAGATATCGTGAGTTTGGAGGATAGACCAAATCCTTTGGTTGTATGAACTTTTGAGTAGCGAGGGAAGGAACAACCATTGGATCCAAGGCTAGGGAGAACCATTGGATCAGAACCCCGCAGAGCTATCGTGTATCGGAGAGTCGGGGGTTGAAAGAGGTTCTTTCCAACGGGAAATATCGCGAAGTGCCGAGAGCTGAGGGCTCGTGTGAATGCATGACACATGCGTCAAGTGGGGACTGCAAGGTTGACAGATGGCGTGAAAAACTAACCCCCAGAGAAAGGCATAAGCGGTGACAGGTGGCATGTACTCACCGCATTGAAGGAGTCAACCCACAGTTGACCCATCGCCTCTTGGGTTTTCACAAAAGAGGAGCACGAAGGCTCAACACTCCAACTTGTGAGATTGTGAGTTGCGAGAAGTGCGAAAAATAAGTCAACCATTGCCTCTCAAAGTTTCAAAAAGGGAGAGTGCCAAAGTTCAACACTCCAACTCGTGAGGTCGTGAGTTGCGAAGAGGCACTAGTCCTTAGCCCTAGCTGACAGTTATGCATGGAGGGCGCTATCAAGGAAGGAGCCATACCCCATCGAATCTCGGGTATCGACATTTGGTGAATAAAAGTTGAGAGTCTTTGACTCGCGAACACACGAGTTGCGAAATATGTTTGCGCTAAGACAAGGTCGTGATCACTTGGAGAAGGAAAGCTCACGCCTGGTGTCAAGTTACATAGGGTGAGTTTTTACAAAGGACTTGTGGATTTGTTGGAGGTTCTAGCGGAATCAAAGGAGCTACTTAGGCTCAAGGGAATTTTAGAACGATCTTGAGCAGATCTTGAACCAAGGGTTGGGGTTTGCACCAGTTGTGGTATCAGAGCTTGACTCTGTTTGTATATTGCAGGCAGAGGAAGCGAGAGGAGAAAGAGTACTCTGATACACATTAGTTGTAGTATCAGAGCTTGACTCTGTTTGTATATTGCAGGCAGAGGAAGCGAGAGGAGAAAGAGTACTCTGATACACATCAGTTGTGGTATCAGAGCATAGAAAAATTTCTTTTCTTTCTATAGCGGAGAAAAGAGGAACATTTCTTAGCCATGCCCCCGAGAAGAAGAGATAGGCCAATGCCTGATCCAGCAGTGGAAAGAGAAATGCATGAGTTACATGCCAGGATTGATGCCATGGAGACAACACAGAGGCGCACAGTTGACGTTGGAGATATCAACAAAGCGAAAAGTGAAAATGAAGCTGGACATGAAGGAGAAGAAGTCACAGTCGAAGATGTTGCAGACGAATGCCTATTCAGGGCTGTTTCAAGGATAGGTGCCAGAGAAAAAATGGACATTCCAGTGTATGAGGTAAACCTGGATGTTGAAGAGCTTCTAGACTAGATTAGAGCTCTGGATAAATACTTCGACTATGAGGATGTCGAGGAAGACAAGAAAGTCAAACATGCCATTACTAGACTTAAAGGGCATGAAACACTATGGTGGGATGAACTGCAAGCTAACAGACGCTACAAAGGAAAGAAAAAAATCAAAAGTTGGGATAGAATGGTAGCAAAGATGAAAGCCAAATTCATACCCAAGAATTATCAAATCACTCTGTTTCGGAGGATGCAGAATTTGAGACAGAAGCTAATGTTAGTGAAAGAATACATTGAAGAGTTCTACAAGATAAACATCAGAGCAGGTCATCGAGAAAGTGATGATGAAAAAGTTTCCAGGTACATAAATGGTCCACGATATGAAATTCAATATGAGATGAGCATGATGACCCTTCGGACTGTAGAAGATGCTTATCATATGGCTCTGAAAGCTGAAGAGAAGCTGAGCCGAAAGAAAGGTCAAAGAGGACGAGGCAGAAGTAAAGCCAGAGGCAAAACAATTGCCCAAGACAGAACTCAGAAGCCTAAAGAAGAAGGGAAGAAACCTCAAACTCAACATGAGAGAGAAGGAAGCTCACAAAGAGGGCAGTATGCTGATAGAAATACTTTTCCTTGAGATAGAGAAAGAAGAAGAGGCAGAGGCGGTGAAGTAAAATTCTTTATATGTGGAAAGATTGGACATAAATCCTATGAGTGTCTAGATAAGAAGAAATATGGTGGTGAGACTCACATTGCCGAAGCTCAAGGATAAAATGTTGAAGCAGAAGATGCTGAGGGTGGAAGATCCTTGATGATGAGTAAAGTTCTCTTAAAGCCAAAGAAAGAGGCAGAGAACCCAGCCCAAAGAAACAATTTGTTTCAGACTGCTTGCAAAACTAAAGATAGAGTATGGAAAGTCATAGTGGATAGCGGTAGCATAGAAAATATCGTATCTACAGAGATGGTAGAAAATATAGAGATGGAGACTGTTGTACATCCAAGCCCATACAAAGTTTCATGGCCACAAAAAGGACATCAGGTAAATGTCACTAAATAGTGTTTAGTTGAATTTAAAATAGGAGGATATAAGGATGAAATATTATGTGATGCCATTCCCATGGATGTTTGTCATCTATTGCTGGGTAGACCATGGCAATATGACAGAAATGTGATTCATGATGGGAGAAAGAACACGTACACCCTGGAGAAGAATGGGAGGATGCACATGTTGCTACCGATTAAAAACCAAGAGGTGAAAACAGAGGTGAGCAACAATGTACTTCTCATGAGTGGGAAGGAACTTCTTAATGAGGTTAAGAAGAAGGAAGTCACACAATTTATTGTGGTTAGGAAGACCATAATTGTTTTGACGAGTATGAGGATAGATGATCTACTAGAAGAAATCCAGGAGTTGTTGGAAGATTTTGATGATATAGTAGTGGACGAACTACCTTGTTCATTGCCACCTATCAGAAGTATAAGTCATCACATTAATCTTATACCTGGATCTAGTTTACCAAACAAAGTCGCGTACAGGTTGACGCCGCAGGAAAATGAGGAAGTTAAGAGACAAGTCCAGGACTTAATGGACAAAGGATTGATTTGGGAGAGCTTGAGTCCATGCGTTGTTCCAACAGTGCTTAGCCCAAAGAAAGATGGAGGCGGGAGAATGTGTACAGAATCAAGGGCGATCAATAAGATTACTATCAGATATAGGTTTCCATTACCAAGGATGGATGATTTGATAGATTGCTTGAGTGGAGCCAAGTTTTTTTCAAAGATTGATTTGAAAAGAAGGTATCATCAAATTCGAATGAGAGAAGGTGATGAATGGAAGACAACATTCAAGACAAATGAGGGGCTATATGAATGGCTTGTCATGCCATTTGGCTTAACGAATGCACCCAATACTTTCATGAGATTGATGAACGAAGTCCTGAAGGATTTCATAGGGAAATTCGTCATTGTATATCTTGATGATATATTAATTTTCAGCAAGACAGAAGCAGAGCACTTAAATCATTTAGCTGCAGTGATGAAGAGATTACAACAAGATAAATTGCTGATTAATATGAAGAAATCATTATTTATGAGGAAATAACTCATTTATTTGGGTTTTGTTATCTCTGCGAATTAGCTGAAAACGGACTTGGAAAAGGTGGATGCAATTAAGAATTGGCCATCACCGAAAAGTGTGTTTGAAGTACAAAGCTTCCATGGTTTGGCTAGTTTCTACAAGAAATTCATCCGAAATTTCAGTGGAATTAGCACACCAATGATGGATACGGTGAAGAAAAGACACAAATATTTTCACTGGATAGAGGAGGCAGAGAAGAGTTTCAATCTGCTGAAGAAAAAGATCACAGAACAACCAATTCTGGTTTTACCGGATTTTCGCAAGACATTCCAGGTCAAGTGTGACACGAGTGGATTTGCAATTGGAGCAGTCTTGAGCCAAGACGACAGGCCAATCCCATACTTTAGTGAAAAACTAAATGAAGTGAAGATCAAGTACTCAACATATGACAAAGAATTTTATGCATTCATACAAGCACTAAAGAAATGGAGACATTATTTGGTTCCCAAAGAGTTTATTTTGTACAGTGATAATCATGCTTTACAATTCATGACTCAACAGGAGAAGTTGAACCAAAAACATGTTAAATGGGTTGAATTCATGCATAATTTTACTTTTGTAATTAAGCATATTTCTGGAACTGCTAACAAAGTTGCTGATGCTTTGAGCAAGAAATGTTTGCTGGTGCAAGAATTCAGAGTCAAAACTTTGGGTTTTGATAACCTCAAAGAAATGTATAAGGATGACCCAGATTTTAAGGAGTCATATGAGGCATTTGAGAATTCAGTTCTCAGGGACAGAAGCCAATGGATCGAGTATATGATCCAGGATGGGTGATTGTTCCGGGGAAATCAACTATGTATTCCAAAATGCTCCATGAGGGAGAATTTGTTGAAGGAAAAACACAATGGAGGATTGGTCGAACACTTCAGTCATGATAAAACGTTCTCAAAGTTGAATAGATCATATTATTGGCCAGGGATGATGATAGATGTTAATAAATTTGTGGAAAGATGCATGATTTGTCAGCACACAAAAGGGAAAAGGCAGAACACAGGGTTATATCAACCATTACCCATACCAGAAAGGCCGTGGGACGCAGTGAGCATGGATTTCATATTGGGACTACCAAGAACACAAAGAGGGTGTGATTCGATCTTTGTGGTAGTCGATAGATTTTCAAAGATGGCACATTTCATACCATGCCAGAAAACCAGTGACGCAACTCATATTGCGAACTTGTTTTTCAAGGAAGTCGTCAGACTTCACGACTTGCCAAGGAGTATCGTGTCTAATCGAGATACCAAGTTCGCAGGACATTTCCGGAGGACCCTATGGAAAAAGTTGGGGACAAGTTTGTCCTTTAGCTCAATGTATCATCCTCAGACCGATGGATAGACAGAGGTTGTGAACAAAATCTTGGGAGATTTGTTGAAGAGCTTAGTGACTGAACACCACAGTCAGTGGGATCACATTCTGCCACAGGCAGAATTTGCTTATAATGATTCACTCAATAGAAGCATAGGGCAGAGTCCATTCCAGATTGTATATGTAATGTAGCGAAGGGGAGTTTTTGAATTGAGAGATGTGGAACAAGATGAATTCAGAAGTGCTAATGCAGAGGACTTTGCATAAGTAATGAAGGAGCTTCATAGCCAAATTAAGGAGCGATTGTAGAGTTCAAGTCAAGAATACAAGCGGAGAGAATATCAACAGAGGCGAGAACTTTAATTTGAATTTGGTGATCTGATTCTTTCACATTTGAGGAAGGAAAGGTTCCCAAGGGAAACACATAATAAACTGAAGATGAAAAAGAGTGGACCATGCAAGGTCATAAGGAAATTTTGGGCAAACACATATGATATTGAATTACCCGATGGGGTCGAAACCTCACCGATATTCAATGTTGTGGATTTGTACCCTTACAAAGCCGAAGAAGCAGGAGTAGAGAAAGAAAAGAAAGAAGTTCAATGGACCAAACAAATGCATGTAGCTGAGAAGCCATAGATGCAAAGTATAATTCACAAGAGGGTTAGCAAAAAGACCAGGAGAAAAGAATATTTTGAATACTTGGTCAAGTAGAAAGGACATCCAGTTGAAGATGCCAGTTCGAAAGATGAAGAAGAAATTCATAAGCATGGACAGACCATGCAAGAGCTCATGAATAGGAGTTCATGAAATTTTTTAAGCAAGGGAGTATGATGCAGGAGCATCGTAAGCAGCCAACCAAGCGAGTGTGAAAGCAGAAGCCAGTTGGGAAAAGCGCAACACACATTTTCCACGTTTTGAAATGTTTTTGAAAGATTAAGAAGTGGATATTGATGTAGTAGCTAGAAGTGTACTTGCATTTATATCTAGTTGTTGTAAATAGATCTTGAGATATTTTCTCTCATCTGTCAATGAAAAAGGCATTTAAACCCAGTTAATGAAAGTAGGTAGTTTTGAATTCATAGATTAGATAGTTAGAGCGTAGGAGGGTGAAAAGATATAAACACCCTCGCCTTTGTATCATAGTAGTAGTTGTTGTATCATTAGCATAGAGAAGAAGAAGAGAGTTGTAGAGAAGAATCCATGTACATAAGCAATTGAGTTAATATATGAAGCTTTGCCTCAACTTTCATGGTGCTATGATGTTTACTATTTACATATGCTGAATGGTATGCTTACAGTTGTTTTATTCTTTCTGTTATGCATTTATTGTGATGCTATGCTGTGTTGAATGTATGATTTCATGTTGAATGTATGAAGTCTGAGAGAGAAAGAGGATGAGTTTCAATTGTTTCTCTTCCTAAGAGAAATTCTTGCAAGGAGTGCAGTGAAGCATCCGCAAGGTGTGCGTTGACAAGGGTTCTGAGTTTTATCTCAGAAAGCTCAGGAGGGATACCGTTGTTCTCATTCCAATAGAAGTGCAAGTGAAGCACATAAGCCATGCAAGGTGTGCGCAGGCTAGTCGAGGCCTTAGAACTTATCAACTAAGGTTGAAAGGTTGAAGGACTGCTATTTCATAAAGTGTACACAGAGTCAAAAGATCAAATACCCTGGAGTATTTGAAAGTTTGCCGCAAGGAGTGCGAGAAAGAACCCTTTTAGAGACTCGAGTTTACAAGAGAAATTTTAGGAGGGATAACACCTTTGAACACTTCAAAGGAGGACAAAGATAGAAATACTTCAAAGGGAGACGGGAAAGTGAAATTATCACGTAGAAGGTTAAGTGTCAGGGGAAGAACATTGTCTCATTTCACAGAGATTCTTGAGGAAGAAATTGAACGGTCGAAATTCTCTGTGGAGAACTCGCGAAGTTGCGAGGACCATAGAATCGATAGGAGTTGCAGGGTGGATAAGGGTTGGATGAACCCATTACATTGGTGTCAAGGATCAACGAGGACCATCGATCATGGTCAGTTTGGGCCATCATATCATTTCACGAACTTGGGGTTCGTGAGTTTGGAGGTGGAAGACCAAATTCTTGGAGTCACAAAGTCCCGATTTGCGAGAAGCAGAGGAAGAGATCCATATCGTTGGATCCAAGTTGCGGGAGAACCATCATATCTGAATCTTTGCAGGGTATCGCATATCGTGAGTTCAAAGGATAGACCAAATCCTTTGGTTGCGTGAACTTCCAAGTAGTGAGGGCAAGAACAACCATTGGATCCAAGGCAAGGGAGAACCATTGGATCAGAACCCCGTAGAGCTATCGCGTATCGGAGACTCGGGGGTTGAAGGAGGTTCTTTCCAATGGGCGAGATCGTGAAGTGTCGAGAGATGAGGGCTCATGTGAATGCGTGACACATGTGTCAAGTGGGGACCGCAAGGTTGACAGGTGGAATGAACAACTAACCCCCAAATAAAGGCATAAGCAGTGATAGGTGGCATGTACTCTCCGCATTGAAGGAGTCAACCCATAGTTGACCCATCGCCTCTTAGGTTTTTGCAAAAGAGGAGCATGAAGGCTCAACACTCCAACTCACAAGATTGGAGTTGCGAGAAGTGCGAAAAATAAGTCAACCATCACCTCTTGGGGTTTCGCAAAGGGAGAGTGCCAAATTTCAACACTCCAACTTGCGAGGTTGCGAGTTGCGAAGAGGCGCTAGTACTTATCCCTAGCCGATGGTTATGCATGGAGGGCGCTGTCAAGGAAGGTGCCATACCCCATCACATCTCAGGTATCAACATTTGGCGAAGAAAAGTTGAGGGTCTTCGACTCGCGAAAACATGGGTTGTGAAAGATGCTTGCGCTAAGACAAGGTCATAATCGCTTGGAGAAGGAAAGCTCACACCTAGTGTCAAGTTACATAGGGAGAGTTTTTACAAAGGACCCGTGGATTCGTTGGAGGTTCCAATGGAATCAAAGGAGCTACTTCAACTCAAGGGAATTTTAGAATGATCCTGAGTGGGTCTTGACCCGAGGGTTGGGGTCTGCACCATGTAATTAAAATGAGAGAGTCTTGCCTCTTATTTATGCTCTCCAAGTATCTTCCTTAAAAACATCTTCTAGGTCAATTGGCCCACTTTCCTTATTTTAGGGTTAACCCACTTCTAATTTCTCCATTAAATTTATTATTGAAATAATTTATTTTTTATTCACTTTGAATTATAATACACTCATCACTTCACTTTATTATTTACCTTTTAAAATCTCTTAAACCACTTTGACTACTTTGACCTTTTGGGGCTTCTAGATGACATATAAGGGCCCTCCAACTTCGTAAGGCCATAACTCTCTAACCGTGAGGAGTTATGTGACATTCCACATAACACCAGAAATGGAATGAAATGTACTATCCATATAGAATAGTATTACCTTCAAATATAGAAAAAATCATACTGTTATCCATCAAACAAACTTGGGTCCATTACCCAAACCTAGGTTCTCCAACTTCACATGGTCATAACTCTCTAACCGTGAGGATTTATGTGACGTTATACATACCATCGGAAATGGCATGACAAGAAATATCCATCTAGGATAGTTTCCCTAACAAATTCACTGTCCTTCATATCATTATTCCACAATTAAGCACGGGTTCTCTTACTCCGCAAAGCGTCTTCCCGTGAGGGCTTTCACAATAAGGGGACCACTTTGGAGTTCATCTATATTTACTTCTTATCAACCATGAAAAAACAATAATGAGTCATATTTACATCAAACAATATTGGGTCCATTACCCAAACCTTTGTGCTACGAGGCTTTCTTCAAGGGTTGACATCAATGACAACCAACCTTAATCAACAATCTCCCCCTTTGGAATTGATGGCAACACTCTGATGCAATAATGAAATCATATCACTCATGCTCCCTTTGGAACCATGCCTCTGTCCTCTGCATCTGATAAATCTACCTCTGTCCTCTGCATCTAATAAATCTCTCCCCCTTTGTCATCAATGGAAAAGGCATCTTTCCATCTGAGGCTGCTCCCCCTAACTGAACTGTCCTCTTATGCTGCTTCCTCGTGTACATCTAAGACATATAAGATAAGCATTCAAAAATCATTCAAAAAGCATTCATTTTGGAGTAGAAATAACTCCAAGTTTTTGGCGAAGATATACAAAGGCTTCCCGTGGAAGTGGTTTTGTAAATATGTCTGCTACTTGTCATTTTGTGCCCACATACTCAACTCTAATGTTATTTTCTACAACCTGTTCCCATAGAAAGTGATACTTGATTGGAATATGCTTCGTCTTGGAGTGCATCACTGGGTTTTTTGAGATACTGATGGAACTTGTATTATCATAATATATTGGAATGGGCTCATCATACTGAACCTGTATATATGTCAAAGTTTGTTTCATCCAAAGAACCTGTGTACAACATGTTGCCACTGCAATATACTCTGTCTCGGCTATAGATAGAGATATTGATGATTGTTTCTTGCTTAGCCATGATACCAAACACTCACCTAAGTAGAACGTTGATCCATTGGTGCTTCGTCGGTCATCAATACAACCTGCCCAATCTGCATCTGTGTAGGCAATAAGTGATAGATCTTTTTCTTTTGGATACCATAATCCAAACTCTTCCGTTCCTTTGAGATATATGAAGATCCTCTTTACTGCTAATGCATGTGATTCCTTTGCTGTTGCTTGAAATCATGCCACCTGTCCAACTGCCTGCATTATATCTGGTCTGGATGCTGTCACATCTAGTAGGCTGCCAATCATTGACCTGTATTGCCTCTGATCTGTAGACTTTGAATCATCATCTTTTCTCAACTTACAACTGGTTTGCAAGGGAGTGATAACTGGTTTGCAATCTTCCATTCCAAACCTCTTTAGCATTTCTCTGATATACTTGGTTTGAGAAATAAAAATTACTTGGTTGCTTTGACGTATCTGAAGTCCCAGAAAGAAGGATAGTTCTCCAAGTAACAACATTTCAAATTCATTATGTATGTCTTTTGCAAATTACTGGCTTAACCTGTCATCATCACTACCAAAAATAATATCATCAACATAAACTTAAATTAATAAAATATTACCTTGAATTACCTTGATGTAGAGGTTGTTGTCTGTACTTATTTTTCTGAACCCTGCATGCTGCAGATACTTATCCAGTTTGGAGTACCATGCTCTAGGATCCTGTTTTATACCATACAAGGCCTTCTTTAATTTGCACACATGTGTTCTCTGAAAATGGAAATCCTTCTGGTTGTTCAATGTAGATTTCTTCTTCAAGTTCCCCATTCAGAAAAGATGATTTTATGTCCATCTGATATACTTTAACATTTTTGGAGCATGCATAAGCTAAAATCAAACAGATTGATTCCATTCTGGCAACTAGGGAAAATGTCTCTTCAAAGTCGATTCCTTCAATCTGTGCATATCCTTTACATACCAATCTAGCTTTGTTCCTTGTAACCTGTCCATATTCATTCAATTTGTTCCTGAAAACCCATTTTGTGCCGATCAAATTCTTATTCTTTGGTCTTGGAACCAATTCCCAATTGTAATTTTTATCTATTTGATCCAATTCTTCATCTATGGCCTTATTCCAAAATTCATCCTTGCTGGCTTCTTCAAAACAGTTTGGTTCAATTGTAGATAAGAGTGCTAGGTGTGTTTGTTCTAGTGAACAGATTTTTCTTCTACTCTCAACTCCTGCATCTTTGTTTCCAATAATCTGATCTGAAGGATGATTCTTCTGTACTCATTTTCTAGGTGTCTTCGGAGATACTTCCTGAACTTGCTCTTCTGCTTCTGTTGGATTCTCTTCATCTTCATCTTCCTCTTCTACTTCTTTTTCATCTTCTTATTCAAAAAGTTATTCCATTGATTTTTTTTCTTCTTCCTTTGATTCTGGTCTGCCTGTTTCATCAATTGTTACGTTTATGCTTTCCACAACTTTGTTTAATATTAGATTGTAATACTTGTATGTTTTCCTTGTACTTGAGTGACCAACAGGTATTCCGTTGTCCATACGAGAGTCAAACTTTCCCATTCTGCCATCTTCTCTTTTGATGTAGCATTTGCTTCCAAAAACTCTGAAGTGATTCACATTTGCCAGTCTTTCTTTCCATAGCTCATAGGGAGTTTTATCAGTGTTGTTTCTGAGCATTATTCTGTTTTGAATGTGAACTGTTGTATGCACCGCCTATGTCCAAAAAATATCTGTCAACTTTGAATCCATTATCATTGTTCGAGCCATTTCTTGTACTGTCATGTTCTTTCTTTCAACAACTCCATTCTATTGAGGTGTCCTAGCGATGAAGAATTGATTTTTTATTCCATGATTGCTACAGTAGTCCATAAATTTCTTTGAGGTGATTTCTCCTCCATTATCCAATCTTAAGCATTTGATTCTTGAATCCATCTCATTTTCAACCATTTCCTTGTAGATTTTGAAGTTTTCAAAAGATTCTGACTTGTTCTTGAGAAAGAAAACTGAAATCATGTATAATCATCAACTAATAACATAAAGTATCTCTCACCTTTTAATACTTTTGTTGTAGTTGGTCCAACTAGATCAGTATGCACAATTTCCAGTGGTTTTGTTGTTGAATATTCCTTTGATTTGAACCTGGTCTTTGTTTGCTTTCCTTGTTGGCAATGCTTGCATAAAGTGTTGTTTGGTTTCATGATCTGGGGAATTTATCTGACTACTTCACTTTTGCTGACTTTGACAGGGCTATAAAAATGCATGTGATCCATTCTTCTGTGCCATAGCCAACTTTCATCTTCTTTTCCTAGACAACACTTTTCATTTCCAATTTTGCTTAACACAAATATGTTTCTTGAAGTTATTGCAGCTGTAGCAACCAATTTCCCTGAACCTTCTTTTCTTATCTCACAATTTTTGTGAATTGAAGGTAACTTTATGACCTTGCTCACACATTTGACTCACACTTAAAATATTATGTTTCATATCTTCTACTAGTAGAACATTTTTTGCCTTTTCATTCTTGTTCCCAATTCAGACTGTGCCTTTTCCAATGATTTTGGCTGAATCATCATTTTCGAAGGATACTGATCCATATCTTTCCTTTTGTAATGTAAGAAACTTGTCTCTATCACCTATCATGTGTTTTGAACATCCACTGTCAACATACCAACCACGTTTCTTTTGTTTATCTTATAGAGCGACTATGCATTCTTCATTGCTATCCTGATCTTGCTTTCTTATCCATGTCATTTTCTAAGGTTCTTGTTTGTGACTTTGCTGAGGTTCTTTAGGAGGGACTGTCATTCTGCTATTTTTGGCCATGTGTCCAAAATTGTTACATTAGTAACATTCCACTTCAGTGCTCAAAGATTCAAACCTGTTGTAACTTCTTATAACCCCTTTGTGTATGGCTCTCAAATTAGTTATTGTTTCTGTTGTTAGCTTTGCAATTTACAGCTTTATGTCCAGAATTATTACATGCATAACATAAACCAAAAAATATAGTTTGATACCTAGTAGTTGAAGATATTCTGAAAGGAGGTGCTCTTATGAATATTTCTTCTTCTTGAGGCCTGTCTATCTGTTGTTGATTTTGAAATATGAATCTTCTCGGTGGAGGAGTGTCCCTGTAATCTTCCTTGTATATATTTTTGTCCCCTTTGATTGTTTCTGCATAGCTTTTTGGAATTGTTTCTTGCTCTGTTGTTTTGGAGCTTGATCCCTTTTTTGTCTGATTGTATCCAAGTCCGGACTTGTCAAGATGATATTTTTGATTGCTGATAATGTCATCTAGAACTTTTAAGTTATTCTACATATTTTTCTTTTGAATATCCTTTCTTAGTGTGACAATCTTTGCTTCCAGGTTTCCAATGATCCCGTCCTTTCCTTCTAGTTGTTCTTTGAGTGCTTCTTCAATTCTTTTATCTTCTTCTATTTGAACCTTCAATTTTGTGATCATTTGTTTTAGTTCTTGAGTGTCTTTTTTCTTATATAGTTATGCTTGTAGTTTCTTGTTTTTCTTCTTTTCTCTTCTAATAACTTCTATGGAACTCATTAAATCTTCTCGAAAGTCAAATTCTACCTCTTCAATTTCTTCTTCATATGCTTCTTCATATTCTTCTTTGGAGTCTTCTTTATTAGAGTCTTCTACTACCATGAATACAACTCTCCCTGTTTCACTGTCACTGACTTCATCTTCATTTGATGATGAGATGTCTTCTTTGGTGCACAAGCTTTTCTTGAAAACTTTCTTTGTAGTTCTTTTACCTTTATATGTTTGTCTTCCTTTTGAGTAACCTTCATCATTTCTCTTTTTCTTATGAGGACATTTGTTAGAAAAATGAGCAATACCATCACAATTAAAACAAATTAAAGGAATCTTACCTCTATACCTACCATTGGTTCCCTTGTTTAGTCTTTTGACGAAGTTGTCCACTTCTTCATTATCTTCCGAAACGTCGTTTCTACTGTTATATTATTCTTGTTCCTTTTTTTTTTCTTTGATCTTTTGGATGCTTTAAAGGCTGCTTCTTTTACATCTAGATTTTCCTGTTCAGTTCTCATCTCATATGCTGTGAAGATTTCATGCAGTTCGTCCATGTTTATTGAGTTTAGATCCGATCTTTCTTCTAGTGCAGATATCTTAGGGTTGAATCTCATAGGAAGAGATCTTAGTACCTTTTGAACAATTACAAATTCTTCCATTTCTTCTCCCAATCCTATGATTGCATTCACTATTTCATCAAATCGTAAGAAGTAGGTTGCGATATCTTCATCTTCCTTCATTTTTAGTTGTTCGAACTGACCTCTGTAAGTTTGAAGCTTTGCTGCTTTGAATTTTGAATCTCCTTCATAAATATTTTGAAGCTTGTCCCAAATATCTTTAGTAGATTTACAATGTGCAACTTTGGTGAATACCGTATCACTGAGACCATTCAAAAGTGCATTTTTGTCTTTGGAATTATTCTCACCGAGTTTCACTGCTTTGTCATTTGTTGGTGGAATTGCTGGTGCTATGTATCCATCTATAATTGATTTCCAAACTTGAAATCCCTGTGCCTGTATTTATGTCTTCATCCTTATGCTCCAAAAATAATACTTTTGTCCATCAAACTGTGGTATTCCATTTTTATACGAGTTGATACTCTCCATGATCTAACTTTCAATGGTTAAATTTATTTCTGAAGGAACCTGCTCTGATACCAATTGTTGGATTACTGAGAGGGGGGGGTGAATCAGTAATAACATAATTATAATCCTTTTTCTTCAAATGTTATATCAATGTAGAATTATTATCCAATAATGAGCAGTAAGAAATAAACAATCACACACATACACAGTACACCAATGTTTTACGTGGAAACCCAAATTGGGAGAAAACCACAGAATGCTTTTTATTATATGTCTTAAAGAATTACATTCATTGGAAGCACCAACTTCCTTTGTTTTCCATATGAAACTGGAAGGAGGCTCCAAACCCCTAGTTTCTCAGGTTACAACCTAAGGGAAGCTCCAACTCCTCAATTCTCTGGCTACAACCAGAAGGAGGCTACAACCCCCTATGTTCTCCAGCTACAACCGGAAGGTGGCTACAACCACCTGTCCTTGCCACGTTGAAGTAGAAGTAGAATGATGGAACCATTTTCACACTATCACTGTGAAATATACCATGGTAAACCTGTACCAATAAATCTATACCATGCATCAACCTGTACCTCAACCTGTAATCAACCTGTACCATAAACAAGTGCATCATCCATGCACCAACCTGTACCAAACAACCTATAATCAACCTGTACCATAAACAAGTGCATCCAACCATGTACCAATTATGTACCAATCATGTGTCAACTACTCATCAATATGTACCAACATTATCAACTATACACCTCATGTATGTGCCAACTCATCAACTACTTGTCTCAACAATGTACTCAACATGTACCTCAAACAAAATATCTCATCAATTTCATCATAAAAATATGATTTGTAGCTCTGTAATAGACCTGGTGTATATGATCACATTCCTGCAAACCTTCCTTAACTTTAACAACATGATACTAGCATTTTCATCAAACTTTTCTTTAGTCTCACATGCCTAGTTTTGGATTAGTCAAAAACCCTAACTTGAAGTAATCATAACTTTGAACCTGTAATGTATAAAGATATGAAACTGATACAAAATGTTCTTTAGTGTGTTTTATGCAATTCATCCAGGTGTCACTACTTGGAACCTCTCAGAAAAAGAGTTACAACAAAAATGGCATACCTTGTTGAATTATGGCTTATTTTAGAGAGCGACCTTGTAGAGCGTGCCCTGCACGAAATATTCATTGAATTGATCTAAAACTGTTATGAAAAATACTACAGACTGTAACTTAACCAACACATTTGGTATCACTAAATTTAGATCTTTTATGAAGAATTTATGACGTTTTTACCCGAAACACCTGTTTTTGAGTAGTTTCAGGACTAACCACAAACCCTATTTTCCACGGAGTGTAACTCCCAAAATACAACGACCCACAAGATGATTTTTTTACCACAAATACTTGGGTATGATTTCTCAATGACATATAAATTTCACTGTCTGAATCATTATATAAAAACAATTATAGCGAAAATGGTGATATGACCTATAAATAACATACCTTAGAAAACACCATCAAAAGAATTTATCCTTCCTTGCATTTCGGCCTTCTTTTCTTCACATTCCCTCATAAATTCGGCTTAGATATCCTTGGTTACCTCAAACACCTATAGATATTCAATATGCTCAAGTGTAATTAAAATGAGAGAGACTTGTCTCTTATTTATACTCTCCAAGTAGCTTCTTTAAAAACATCTTCTAGGTCACTTGGCCCACTTTCCTTATTTTAGGGTTAACCCACTTCTAATTTCTCCTTTAAATTTATTATTGAAATAATTTATTTTGTATTCACTTTAATTATAATACACTCATCACTTCACTTTATTATTTACCTTTTCAAATCTCTTAAACCACTTTAACTACTTTGACCTTTTGGGGCTTCTAGATGACATATGAGGGTCCTTGAACTTCGTAAGGCCATAACTCTCAAACTGTGAGGAGTTATGTGACATTCCACATACCACCAAAAATGGAATGACATGTACTATCCATATAGAATAGTATTACCTTCAAATATAGAAAAAATCATACTGTTATCCATCAAACAAACTTGGGTCCATTACCCAAACCCGGGTTCTCCAACTTCACATGGTCATAACTCTCTAATCGTGAGGATTTATGTGACATTCTACATACCATCGGAAATGGCATGAAAATAACTATCCATATATGATAGTTTCCTTGACAAATTCACTGTCCTTCATCTCATTATTCCACAATTAAGCATGGGTTCTCTTACTCCGCAAAGCGTCTTCCCGTGATGGCTTTCACCATAAGGGGACCACTTTGGAGTTCGACCATATTTACTTCTTATCAACCATGACAAAAAAATAATGAGTCATATTTACATCAAACAATATTGGGTTCATTACCCAAACCTTTGTGCTATATGGGTTTCTTCAAGGGTTGACATCAATGAAAACCAACCTTAATCAACTAATTTGAAGCATTGTGTCTTTTGATATTTGAACCATTGTACCTTTTCATTTAAATGATAATCTTAAACTTTAATTAATATTATTTTTCCTTTTTATTCTTTATTCATGTTTTCATGATTTAACTCTCTTTTAATCATGACTATGTATCGGTTCATTTTTCCTCATGAGTTGATCACAGACATGGATCGACTCATTAGATTGTACTCATGCTTTTGTTGCATTCTCGGTTCACCAACAGATCATATTAAATCATTTTATCGATTCTCTGTATTGTTCTGGTGTAACTCTCTGTCGAATGAAATCTGTATGAGGTGCTCCCTTCAAACCATTTTCACATGACCATAAGCACAGAACCACGAGCTTATTAACTTAAGCATTTTTTCTTGGTACTTTCTTATTCCTCTCCTATTCTTCTACGTGGGACCGTATTCAAGAGTCCGAGGGATTATTACTTCTAGGCCCTTTAGCTTCTTTACCTTATCACGTGATCGGTGCTAGAACCAGGTTCTCTGGTACTTCATCCTTCGGAACTTCAAGAATTTGCAACCTTTCAAATCTCCCGAAGAATATTTCATCAAAGTGCATATACGAATTTCACTAGTAGATTGGACGCTCAATATTTGCATGATGAACGGTCCTCATTCACTTTGGAACTTTGGCATTCGAAACTTTCAGCCTCTGCAGTCTTTCAATCCTTCGAAGTATCTTTCTCTGAATTAGATCAGATGGTCGATATTTGTTTGCATGATGAATGGTCCTCATTCACTTCGGAACTTCGACGTTCAGAACTTTCAACCTCTTTACAAGTCTCTGAATAAAAGACGTGTGTCCATAATATTCAACGATTGAGAATGCACTCAAAGTATTTTTTTGATCGGATGGCTCATGTCCACTTCAGGACTTCAGCATTTGGGACTTCAGGACTTAGGATAATCACTAATCCATTTTCCTCTGGAGTGATCACCTGTTGAATAAGTCATAAGCGGTGGAGACCACTTGTTGTCGATTAACACTTCCACTTACGCCTATCCTTTCAATGTACTTGATCAATGGTTGAGAATTCACTCGAAGTATTCTTCAGATTGGACGACTCATGTCCACTTTGAGACTTCGAACTTTGGGACTTAGGTCATTTGCTGGTGGTGAAACTCCCAAAGTAAAAATCTCGAAGTGACGTAACTTGCTGACGTCACTTGATGACATGGCATGGGCCGAGTGGCTGCCACATGTCACTCAGATTCATGATTTACACATACCTGAAATGTCGATTTCATATTGACACTTTTCATTATCTGACTGTGCCACATGTCCTTTCTGACATTACTGTTGATGACGTAGGTTCTCAATGTGAGTGCTACATGTTTTAACCTCGTGGCTTTGGAACTTTAGCCTTTGAGATTTCAGGTAATTTTGACTTCTCCAGTTCCCAAATATTTCGAAGTGAGATTCCCCGAATTGTAACCTCCTCACAAATTTTAACCTGAACTAAATGTTGTTCATTGATCATGATCTTATATCGACAGCTCGATCTTTCCACGATGTTGCTTTTCCTTGGTTTAAATCCAACAACTCTTCTTCTTTCCTTATCTTATCCTTCCACTTAACTTGATCCAATGGTCAATGTGGATTGTGGAACCATAAATTGTGCGTGGTTTAGCTCGTTGCCCAAACTCCGCAATTGAATTTGTGTGATTGTTGATGGATCAACCACAGTCATCGATCTTTGAATCTATAAGATCTAACGGTCCTGACTAATTGCGGGATTGAAAATAACATGTTTTTTAATTCTCCTTTTGTTCTCCATAATCTATCCCTATCGTTGATCTAGTGCTTGCATATTCAACAGTCACAAATTAATCTAATCGTTTGGTGGATCAACCATATTCGTCGATCTTTGAGTCGATGAGATATAACGATCTAGACTAATTGCGGGATTGAAACTAGGGTGTCGTTTAATTCTCCTTTTTCTCTCTGCAATCTATCCCTTCCGTTGATCTGGCTCTTGCATATCCAACGGTCACGACTTGATCTGACGTGTTTCTGTAATGCACTCTCCCTTCTAAGATTTATGTGCATCATCTCTTATGGGCTTCTGATCTTCATTCACTAACCCTCCTAAGATTGAATCCTTGCATACTGTCATACTATTTGACATCAACTACTAACTGTGCACATTTCCTTCTGATCTTCGATCTCTGCATACTATTTGACATTTTCTACTAACTTTTATACTGATGACATCAATGAAAATTTCATCTATGATAACTCAGCAATGTCAATGACAATTCACCATAACAGCTTATCATCACATCATAATGACATCGACTGTTGACATCAATGACAATATGTCCAACAATATCCCCCTTTGTCATTGATGGCAACACACCAACTTCATACATAATATCCTGTTGTGATGATGCTTTTCTCTATGAAGCTACTCTCCCCCTTTGACATCAATGGAAAAGGGTTGCTCCCCTTATGATCAACCTATGTCTGTCTGCATTTTGTTGACCAAAATATGAGCTTGGGTAAATCTCCCTACATTCATGCTATTCCTTTTCTCTCTGCCTGTGACTACTCTCCCCCTTTGTTTATGAAAGGGTAACTCTTCCTGACAAGGTCTCTTCTCTTATTAATTTACTAACTTCTTATCTCAGTTTATTGGGATTTTTATGTTCAAATAAGTAGTCTTCTTGATACCATTTTTGTAGTGATACCAATTTTGTAGTGATCAATTCTTTCAAAACTTAATCTAATTACTTTCTTATTTAATAACCAAAATACTCCTCCTGATTTTTTTACTGAGTTTCCTTTGTCAAATAGAACAAGAGTATGAATCTTATTGATCTTTTTGATCTGCTTCTTATTTTTCTTTGATATTTCACGGGAATATCAATTGAGGAATTATACCAATTGATTTAAATACCAATTTTGTTATCAATTGATCTTTGTTGAATGATACTCCTTGAACTTCTCTGCTCCCTTTATTTCCTATTCTTCTTGTATTCTCCAACTAACCCTACCAATGATTTTTCTTTTGACCACTAATCTATAGATAGTCAAGATTTTCCATATGTTAATTTAGAAACTCTTTGGCACAATCTTTGGATTTTGTAAAAACTAATTTAAACTTCTTTTTGTATTTTCTTTCTTTTGTAACAACTTTTGACATCATCAGAATTTGATATTGTCCCATATTCTTATATAGGTACTTTCTTTTCTTGAGCTTGATTTATTTCATATTGAATTGCACATTCTTTATTTGAACCTTCACCCATGATTTTCTTATTATTAATTCCTTCATTTTTAGGTGTAATAACATCTTTCTTGCTTTTTCCTTCAGATTTTCTTCTCCATATATTTCTATGAGATATTCTGCTTTTTGGATCTTCTCTTTCTAATTGTGTTTTTGGAGATTTGTCATCTCCTTTCTTCTTCCAATTTTTATTAGGTTTTGTCACTGACTTGAATGACTTATTCAAATATTGACTTTTTGTATTCTTGTAGTTTTTGGATTTGTGCCCAAACCTATCATAGTTGTAACATCTCATTGTATGAAAAAAATTTGTTGTATGCCCAACAAAATTACATCTCCAACATCAAATTGAGTTTTTGGATTTTCTTGTAAGTCCTTCCTCTAGTTTCTTGCAGTCCATTGCTTTATGGCCAAAACTGTGACAAGAAAAGCAATAGCCCTTGAAGGTGTTTCCGTTTTTTTTTTTTTTTTGGCTTGAGAGATATGTCATGTGATTTTGTTTCTTATTGTATCCAAGACCAGTTTTGTCAACAACTGATCTTTGGCTCTTCAAAATATTATCTAGGATAACTGAGCTATTCTGGAGATTGACAATCTTATTTGTCTTTTCATTCATCTGTTTGAGATTGACTATTTCTAACTTTAATATATGACATAATTCTTCTATTTTAGTCAACTGAATCTTAAGGGCTTCTTCCATTTCTTTAGCATGTTCAAGATGAGTCTTTAGATTGATGACTATTTCTTCTGTCTCATCCAAGACTTCTTTGCATTTAATAGTTTTGGCATGTATCTTCAATTCTTCCATATCTTTTGTTTGATCAAAAACTTCAGTTTCAATATTTTGATTTCTTCCTCGTATTCTAGTTGAATCCTTTTGACGTTGATGGTTTCTAATTCAAACATTTGGCATGATTCTTCCTTTTTAGTTATTTGGATCTTCTGAGCTTCTTCCTTTTTCTTAGCTTCTTCAATTTGAGTCATTATATCTACATTAGTACTTTCATTTATCTTTTTGAATTTGATGATCTCCAGTTCCAACATGTGGTAAGAATTTTCTTTCCCTGTTAACTGGATCTTTAGGTCTTCTTCACCTTTTTTAATTTCCTCAAGTTGAGTGTTTATACTGTTAACTAATTGTTCTGATTCTTTTAGTGCTTCTTTTCTTTTACAATCTTGTGTCTTTAATTCTTCCATCTCTTCTGCTAGATTGGTAACTTTGGTTTTCAATCTTTTGATCTCCTTTTATTTGTCTTCTAGATGAACTCTTTGTTCAAACTTTTCATGGTTAGATTGATCTAACTGTTGAAGTAGAAACATATAATTTTGTTGGAGTTTCTCCAACTCTTCTAGAGTGCACATAGTTTTGGACTCAAGATGATCAAGAACATCCTCAGTAACTTCAATATATAGGCCATTTCTTGGTTCCATACTAAT
Organism: Picea mariana; assembly: GCA_032191745.1. Taxonomy (NCBI): domain Eukaryota; kingdom Viridiplantae; phylum Streptophyta; class Pinopsida; order Pinales; family Pinaceae; genus Picea; species Picea mariana. The sequence continues at coordinate 304,702 of JASDQU010099799.1, read as the reverse complement.
CACTTCAAATGTAGTTATAACATCAGTCTTAAAATCTAATATTTTTTCTTTAGTGAATACTGAGGTATTCCTCAATTTCTTGATGAGGTTGTCTTCTTCATTGTTAACTGGGGTTTGCATCAAATCCTGCATTTCATTTTGATTAGAAATGTATTTCTCTATCTTATGTTATTCAAATTGATTGCAATCTTTATTTTCTTTATCTTTATCCTTATCTTGATAAGAATTCTCTTCTTCTGAGTTTTGTTCATTATTCTGATAGGAATCCTCTTTATCTGAGTCTTGTTCCTCACTTTGATAAGATTTCTCTTCTTCTTGTATTTCATTCTGATAACAATTTTCTAGTTGGAGCCATAATTCTTTAGCAGATTTGTAGTGTCTCATCTTTTCTTTGACTTGGTATGACAATCCATCTCGGATTGCTTTTAAGGTTACTGAACTATTTCTCCTTGCCTCCTTTGTAGTTTTGGTTTTTCTCTTTGAAGTAGTTAAGTGTCAGGTCTTACTTAATACCAAATCCCAAACTCCAGATCCTCTTGACTTCAAATATCTTTTCATATTTTCCCTCCATGACAAATAATTTGTTCCATCAAATAAGGGAGCTTCATTTGTGGAGATAACAAGTTGTCCACCCATTTCTTCTGAATCTACCTTCAATGTTTAAATTGTGTTGAATGAACCTTTCTCTGATACCAATTGTTGAAATGGATACTTGACACTGAGAGTGAGGGGGGGGGGGTGAATCAGTGTCACAAAACTTTGGACAATTTTCCACTTTTCACAAATTAACTGAACAACAAATATTTATTTCATTTTCTCAATCAATATATATAAAATAATAAATTATTTATTTATTTATTTAAATTGAATGAATACATAAGATCAATCTTTGAATATCATCTTCAAACAATTATGAGAGACCCAACTCTCTGTTACAAGACCCAACTTGTAGTTCTCGAATCCAACTGAGAAATGATGAATCCAACCCTTATAACAAGTCCCATCTTGTTGATCTCAGATCCAACTGAGATTTGAGGAATCCAATCCTCATACAAGTCCCAACTTGTAAACAAGCACCAAACTGATAGAATTAACCTTCATTCAATCCATTATATATAAATATATATACTTCAACAAATTCAACTACACTTTCTTTTTACCATTCCTTTTGTTTATATAGTCTTCCAACTGGTGTGAATTTGAAGCATTGTGTCTTTTGATATTTGAACCATTGTACCTTTTCATTTAAATGATAATCTTAAACTTTAATTAATATTATTTTTCCTTTTTATTCTTTATTCATGTTTTTATGATTTAACTCTATTTTAATCATGATTTTGTATCGATTCATTTGTCCTCATGAGTTGATTATAGACATGGATCGACTCATGATTCTGTTGCATTCTCGGTTCACCAACAGATCATATTCGATCATTTTTTCAATTCTCTGTATTGTTATGGTGTAACTCTCCATCGAATGAAATATGTATGAGGCGCTCCCTTCAAACCATTTTCATATGACCATAATCGCAGAACCATGGGCTTATTAACTTAAGCGTTTGTTCTTGGCGCTTTCTTATTCCACCCCTATTCTTCTACGTGGGACCATATTCAAGCGTCCGAGGGCTTATTACTTCTAGGCGCTTTAGCTTCTTTACCTTATCACGTGACTGATGCTAGAACTAGGTTCTTCGGTACTTCATCCTTCAGGACTTCAGGCATTTGAAACATTTCAAATCTCGCGAAGTAGATTTTGCCGAAGTGCATATATATATTTCACTAGTATATCAGACGTTCAATATTTCACTAGTATTCGACGTTCGGAACTTTCAACCTCTACAGTCTTTCAATCTTCTGAAGTATCTTTCTTTGAAGTAGATCAGATGGTCAATATTTGTTTTCACAATGAACAATCCTTGTTCACTTCATAACTTTGGCATTCAGAACTTTCAGCCTCTTTACAAGTCTCTGAATAAAATACGTGTGTCCATAATATTCAACGGTTGAGAATGCACCCAAAGTATTCTTCAGATCGGACGCCTAATGTCCACTTCAGGACTTTGACATTCAAGACTTAGGGACTTAGGATAATCGTTGATTCATTTTCCTCCGGAGTGGTCACATGCTGAATAAGTCATAGGTGGTGGAGACCAATTGTTGTCGGTTAACACTTCCACTTACACTATCTTTCCACTATACTTGATCAATGGTTGAGAATGCACTTGAAGTATTCTTTAGATTAGACGACTCATGTCCACTTTGGGAGTTCGACCTTCGGGACTTTGGGACTTAGGTCATTTTCTAGTGGTGAAACTCCTGAAGTAAAAATCTCGGAGTGACGTAACTTGACGATGTGGCACGGGCTGAGTGGCTACCACATGTCACACATATTCGTGATTTACATGTACCTGAAATTTCGATTTTGTCTTGACACTTTTCATTATCTGACTATGTCATGTGTCTTTGCTGATGTTTTTTTTTATGATGTGGGCTCTCAATGTGAGTGCTACGTGTCTTAACCTCATGGCTTCAGAACTTCGACATTTGGGATTTTGAGTAATTTCGACATCTCCAGTTTCCAAATCTTTTGAAGTGAGATTCCCCAAAATGTAACCTCCTCACAAATCTTAACTTGAACTAAATGTTGTTCATTAATCATGATCTTAGATCGACGACTCGATCTGTCTGTGATGCTTCTTTGCCTTGGTTTAAATCCAACGACTCTTCTTCTTTTCTTATCCTATCCTTCCACTTAACTTGATCCAATGGTCGATGTGGATTGCGGAACCATAAATTGCGTGTGGTTTATCTCGTCCCCCAAAATCCGCAATTGAAGTTGTGCGATTATTGATGGATCAACCACAATCATTGATCTTTGAATCTATAAGATCTGACGATCCTGACTAATTTTGGGATTGGAAATAACACGTTGTTTAATTCTCCTTTCGTTCTCCACAATCTATCCATGTAGTTGATCTGGTTCTTGCGTATCTGATGGTCACAACTTAATCTAATCGTTTGGTGGATCAACCATATTCATCGATATTTGAGTCGATGATATTTGATGATCTAGACTAATTGTGGTATTGAAACTAGTGTGTCGTTTAATTCTCCTTTCACTCTATGCAATCTATCCCTACCGTTGATCCGACACTTGCATATCCAATGGTCACGACTTCATCTGATCATGTTTGTGTAATGCGCTCTCCCTTTTGAGATTTATGTGCATCATCTCTTCTAGGATTTTGATCTTCATTCGCTAACCCTCCTGATCTTTAATCTCTACATAATGTCATACTATTTGACATCAACTGCTAACTGTGCACGTTTCCTTTCGATCTTCGATCTTTGCATATTGTTTGACATTTTCTGCTAACTGTTATACTGATGACATGAATGGCAATTTCATCTATGATAACTCAACAATGGCAATGCCAATTCACCATAACAACTTATCATCACATCATAATGACATCGACTGTTGACATCAATGACAACATATCAATGACAATATGTCCAACATAGGTTGATTGTAGGGTAGTAGTATAGGTTGGTTGTAGGTCATTGGTACAGGTTGGCACAGTTGTATAGTGGTATATCTCATAGTGATAGTGTTACAGTGGTTCCATCATTTTACTTATATTTTAGGGCGGTTGGACGGGGCAAGGATAGGTGGTTGTAGCCACCTTCCAGTTGTAGCCGGAGAACTTAGGGGGTTGTGGCCTCCTTCCTGTTGTATCCAGAGAATTGGGGAGTTGTAGCTTCCCTCAGGTTGTAGCTTGAGAAACTAGGGGGTTGGAGCCTCCTTCTAGTTTCATTTGGAAAGCAAAGGAAGTTGGTGCTTCCAATGAATGTAATTCTTCAAGACATATAAGAAAAATAATTCTATGGTTTTTTCCCTCTTTGGGTTTCCACTTAAAAACACTGGTGTACTGTGTATGTGTATGCTTTCTCATTTGTTCATTGTTTAGTTACTTTGCAATTATTGGATGATAATGCTACACTGATATAACACTTGCATTATATGGTTAAAAAGGATTAAATTGCTCTATTACCGATTCACCCCCCCTCTCAGTAATCCAACATGCATTCATGAATGGGACTATTATATAAATATTTATATTCCTATGTCATCGGGATTTACCATCGACAAGTTACATTAACCAAGGTTTACCACCCTTCCAATGACCAAGTACCCCAATGACCATGCATTGGATATATTTTCTTTGGAGGATATATATTTTTTTTTGAAAAACGTGCACCCACCCATAAATGACATTATTTAATATTTAATTTTTGGGAATGGACTATGGGAAACAAGATTATTTTAATATTTTATGGGTCATTGGAACGTGTCGTCAAGGGGGATTGTAATGAGCCACCACTGGAGTGTGTCATCGAGAGAGAGATAGAAATGGAGTGTCATATGAATCTAAGCCATTGGAGTGAGGTAGTCCACCGGAGTGAATGTGCACCACTCATGTCGATGACGAAAACTTAACGATGAAGACTTTGGGGAATTTTATTCCCATGTTGAAGAATTTGGACTATGTTTATTATTTTTATTTTTATTTTTTATTTATTTTCATTTATTATTTATTTATTTTTTGATTTTGATTTTTGATTTTATTAATTTCTAGTTTCATGTAGGTGGGGGGAATATTTTAATATTTTATTAGTTTTTATTTTAGTAACTTTTATTTTCATGTTAGTGGGGGATAATTAGATTATTTTTTTATTTCTTTATTAATTTTAATTTTCACACAAGTTTGGGGGTAATTGTGTTAATTGGATTTTTAATGTAGGTCAATTTTATTTAATCTTAATTTTTCATTTCTTTTTATTATTTTCCTAATTTTTAGAAGTAAAATTATCCAAAATTATATTACAAGCCATAGGTCCTATGCTTTCCCTAGGTTCTTATTCAACTTAGATAAAGGGTCTAAAACCATTTAAACTACTAAGTGTTGGATTCTCGCATGCATGTGGGATTTTTATTTGCAGGTTAAATATCAATGACCCAGATTCACCCATAGGCATGATCAAAGGTTGCTGAGCACCGTGTTTTAAATGAACATATATTGGGATGCAGGTGTTAGAATTGAGCCCATGATACCTTGTTGGAAAGGTATTGAGTAGAGGAATGTAGTGGCAGAGGTATTCAAGCTAGACAAGTGATAGAAAACCCCATTAATCATAGAGAACAATAGGCCATGAATTTTGGGGGAAAATGACTATGTAGACTTCAGACAACCATATTTGGGGATACAGACAATGAAATCAGACCCAATATAGCTCGCCATAAATATAGAAGAAAGAAAAATCGGATGGAACAAAAAATATTAGTAGATTGAGAGTGGAAATTCTCCAAAAATGTAAAACACAAAAGAGGCCCAAATTTAATTGAAGAACATGTTGTGCAACATTCAAACAGTCGCATCGTGAGATATGTGCGATGAAATTAGAACTACAAGAGCACAATGAAAGGATGAGATAGAGGAGAATAAGGAAACATGATCTCGATCAGTAGGTTAACACCCTAAATTCCTAGAATAACTCAAGGAATAGAAGGCGACGCCAATAGGAAAAGTTAACAATATTTTTAGATGAATATCATTTGTAAACTTCCTAAGGGAAAGAATAACCAGTCAGGAGTCTCTTCAGCCTCCATTTGTAAATATCGCATATTCATTTTTGAAAATGTAAAAAAATTAGGGAAAAATGAAGTGAACATACACTAGATTTGAAGAGTCTCTCTTGTCTTATAAAAGAGAGTTCGTTGAATGTAAAGGGGAATTTTTCCCTTTGTAAATGAAAGATGGTACTATTACTTCTGAATGAATGAAGAGTAAGAGATATTCTGAGAAATTATGCTTTTGGTAGATGTACATGAGACTATTCTTTGTGCATTTGTCTCCTCTTTTAGTAACATAGAATTATATTGTGTGAACTATTTCTGCACTTTATTCTTCATGACCAGGTTGTCAATATGTGTCCTTATGAGTATGGAAATGAGGTTATGGATGAATTTTACAACTAATTTTTTATGTATCTATAGCATTATTATTATCACCTTCCATTAGCATACATGAACTATTTTTGGTTTTGGTGGTATTATCTTTCACCATACTCATCTATTAGTTATTCTCCTGGTATAGGTTATAAGTTGTTAGGTTTGATTATTTCTCTTTCAATTTAGATTAGATTTAGAGTTAATTAATATTATTTGGGGGATAGTTCATTGTATTTCCCCTCTTTATTATTTTAATTCTTAGTGGAAACCAGGCCCACATAGTAGTCGAAAACGCTACACCAAATGAGAGTAGATCTAATTGGGACCTGTCATTGGGTGTTCTCCCTTACCTCCTTGACATGCCATTTGGACTTGTCAACAAGACACAAGGGTGGATAACATAAGAAATGAAAAATTGTTGGAAGTTTATATGGGTGGATTAAAGGAAGACATTAAACATGAGATTTTATTAAAAAATTCCCGAGAATATTATGGAGGTTATGCAATTTTCTTGTCATATTCAAGATAAGAGATCATAGGTTGGACCAAAATGTGCTAAGGAACCTGTTTTCCCTATCTAAAATGATGTTATGTGGAATCACAAAGTGAACCCAAACATGTGCAAACAAGAGTTTAGCAGTGGCCTTGGATATGATACTATTTTTATAGGGTGTCAAAATGGCCATGTTAGAGAATTGGTTGACGACCACAAAAACAAAATCATGACCATGGGATAAGGTGGCCTCCTACCTACTTCTAGGTTTGTTCATAAAAAAATGGGTGTGTGGTTATACCGCTATACCTCAGTGGGAACCAAGCATCATTTAACTAATCATAAATGAAACTTCATAACTAGACACATGAAGGGATGGATGGCAAGTGGCTTCCGCCGTCTGTGCATATGGGTTGAATTGAGTGTTATTTATGTATTAAATGATGTTTATGTGAATTCTCGTTCAAATGTGGGAATTTTCTTGTAATGGGGAACCTGTGTTGTGACAATCCCTTTGTTGTGGGTGGTTTACCCTGGGAAATGTGGTATTGGCATGGACTGATTGGAATTGAGACGGGTCAGGATTTAAGAAGGAAATATAGTTTCTAGTATGAGCTCAACATATGTATATGATTTCAGGTGGATTTGGGTCTCTAAAGTAGGTATTTTATTTAGTACATGCTAGGAAACCCCTCATTATTTGGATGCTTGATACAAATTATATTGAGAAAAAAATGAGATACAAATGAAAATATAGTAGAGAACATAGAAATACAATGAAACCCAACTCCTAATAATGAATAAAATAACATAATATTGTAGAACACAAATTGGCTACAATTATGGTAGCTTATCTATGAAGATAAAGAGATGGAGGCTACACTCATTTGCATAAATTTGATCACAAATAGGCCAAAAAGGGTCTTTTTAAATGAATCCTAAAAAACAAAGAGGAAAAAAACCTAAACATCAAAACCCTAACCCTAGAATATGAAATTCCAAAATTGTTGTGGGCCCCGAGGTGGTTAGTTGATACATCAACTTCACGGGGGCGCAATTTTTCATTGGATCTTAATTTGGGGTGAAAAATAGCTCATTGGAAAGAAATATATGAGGATTGCAAATTTTGGTTGGGGATATGGAATTCCATTCCAACTCTTGGTCCTTCGAGTCCAAAAGGCACAATTTAGGGTATCAAAATAGCCTTGGAAGCTTGGGATCCAAAAAATTGTAGAAAAACTTCCAAGAAGATAGAGAACTCTTGGGTCAATGGAAGAGGTGGGAATCCATCGATATCCACCTAGATTAGTCCTCCCCACTTAGGAATCAATGGTCTAAATTATTTCAAGTTCCTCATCATATGGGGAAACGTTTGTTGAATTTGGCTCCTGGTCAGCCACTTTCCTTGGTGAAGAAGTTGCCCTAATTTGATGACCCAATAGAGTTTTATGTTTTGTTGGTGGGTGCCTTTCATCTATGTATCCATGAATAGATCAAATATATCCTGCTCAAAATAGTTAGGGTTGAGTTTTGTAGGGGCTAAGTGCTCAACTACCTCCAAGGTGTATAGTAGAGTTGGAAAATATAGGTGAAGGAGCTCCACATTAAAGAATGGATGCAGGCCAAGGAATGGGAGAACACTTAATTAAAACTTATTCTCACCTAAATGTTTTGTGATGGTGTAAGTCCCATATAGAAGTGGGTGAAGCTTGCGATGGGGACCTGCAAGGTTCTCTTTCTACTACTGTAACCAAACCTTATCACTAACCTGAAACTTGTGTGGAACCCGATGTTGATCATGTCATTATGTGTACTTGGCCTTATCTTTCTACAAGATGACATGGAATTGTTGTTGAATGTGTTGAATCCTTTCAATAAATCAGGTTTCCTTATCAACCTCAGTTTGAGTATCGGAAGATTCTTCTTGTGTCGATGCAATGGGAAGAGCTACATCAATTGGGGACAATGGCTAGAACCCAAACACACCTTAAAAGGGTTATGGCTAGCAGATTTAAGAAGGGATCAATTGTAGCTATGTTGAACATAAGGAAGACTCTCATCCCATATGCAGGTATGTTTGGATTTGTACATTCTTAGGATATGAAAAATCATCTTGTTGACTACCTCCGTATCTCCATCAGTTTAGGGGTGGAAGGAAGTTGATTTAGTGAGCTTGGTGTCCATAAATGACCATATATTGGACCAAAATGTACTCAAGAATATGTTCTCAATATCTAAAATAGTAGTATGCGGTAGCCTGAAATGAACTCAAACACGTACTAAGAAGATCTTAGCAGTGACCTTGGATGTGATATTCTTCTTGCAGAGTGAAAAAACTGCCATCTTAGAGAATTGATCAACGACCACAAATACATGGTCATTACCATGATTGGTTGAAGGTATAATGGACATGTAATCCATGGATATGTACTGCCAAGGACTATCAAGAGTAGGCAGGGGGTGGATAACTCTTGTTTCTTAATGGCGGGTTTGGCGATGGAGTAGGCATTACATGATTTGATATACTTGTTGAAATATTGTCAAATGTTTGGGTAATAAAAATTCTTTTGCAGTACTACCATTGTTTTTTCCATGCTAAAGTGTCCTACCTCCCAACTGTAATGAGCTTCCCAAATCATATTTGCATGCTTTCTTGAAGGAACACAGAGTTGTCCAAAATGGCATAGTAGTCCATCCTGGAGATGAAAGTCTTCAATTTGGGTGTCTGCACCTAGTGTTCGATATGTATTAGAAAAATTTGATATCATTATCATATAACTAGGACCACCATGAGGTCTCATGGCCGCAAGCATTGAGAATCGTGGTTAGTGTTTCAACTGGAGGTCGACTAAGGCAGTCGACAACTTGTTTTGTGCTTCACTTCTTGTACTTGATGTTCAAGTGGAATTGTTGCAGGTATGTGGACCACTTCTGGTTATGGTAATTATGTAACTTTCCTTGTGTCTACATGACATGCAAAGGCTTTCAATCAGTGTGGATGATTGTTTCCTTTCCTAGAATGTAATTATTACACTATCGACATGTCTGCACAATGGAGTAAATCTTCTTGTCATAGATGGGATACCTGTGAACAACATCATATAGTGTTTCACTATGATAGGAAAGTGGATGTCCCTACTTAGTGAGGATGACATCGATATCATATTCAGAGGCATCTATATTTACCACAAACAATTATTGTAGATATATAAATGTGAGGATGGATTTGGAACAAAGGCGGTGTTTTAGATCTTGGAATGTTTTATTCTATGATTTAGATGAGGAAAAATAGAATTTATCTCCCCCCTTGGTCACTTAACTTAAGGGCCAAGCTATATGAGATAACCCCAACGTGAACTTGCGATAGAATTTGATGAGGCCTAGGAAGTTGCAGATCTCTTTCAAAGTCGTCTCGGTTGGCCAATCGTGAATGAATTAGATCTTGTTCGGGTCCACATGCACCCCATGTTCATCCATGATGTATCCTAAGTATTGGATTATCTACATGTTGAATGGCCATTTATTCAAGTTGGTGCATAATTTTTTTTTTCATAGGGTGCTCAAGACCTACTGAATGTGTTGGAAGTGCTCTTCTAGGTCCAGTTGAAGATGAGGATGTATTCCAAATAGACCACCCAAAAATGGTTTGTGAATGGTCACAAGATATCATCCATCATCCTCATGAATGTCGTTGTATAATTAGTCAAGCCAAAAGGTATGACCAACCACTTGAAGAGGCATTATTTAGATTTGAATGTTGTCTTCCATGCATCATTTGATTCTATCAAAACCTAGTGATAGCCTGACTTCATATTGATCTTGCTGAAGAACTTGGCACCCTTGAGCTAGTCAAGAATATCATCAATTTGGGGGATTGGGTATTAGTTCTTGACAATTATTTTATTCAGGGATCTATAATCGATACATATTCTCCATGTTCCATCCTTCTTCTGCACCAACACAATTGGGCTCCCAAAAGGTGAGAATATTGGTCAAATGTGGCACTTGTGGATGGCTCATGAATTTGACGCTTTATTTCCTCATTCTCCAAAACGAAGCATATGTATATTGGACCATTGGGAAATGGAGCACCAGGTACCAAATCAATGGGATGTTGACCCAAAAATGCATAGGAACCCTTATAGGTGAAGTGAAGAGGTCTCAATATTCCTCTACATTCTTATCCACTTGTTTCTGTTGTGTAGAGAGACCTTGTGTTGAATTTGTGGTGTTCGTTATGACCTTTCATTCCCCTTTTGACCAAACCATGAAGAGGACAAACTTTGTAGTCTATGATATTACTTTTCAACATTGTTTTTCCCAAATCAATGAAATTGAAAAATTCATAACTACCTCAGGTACCCAACAGGGTTGACCTCCCAGAGTGATAATGACACTACGAGGTCAGGGATGATAAATATCATGATGTTCCCAAATATAAGGTTGTCCTAAAATAACATCACAAACTTCGAGTGGGGAAAAATCACACAGTACCTCATCTTTGGAGGGCTTGATGTCATAAGATAGGAAACAATGTTGGTTGACATGAAGGTCATGTCCCTAGCTCAACCAACCAATGGTGTATGGTTAGGGGTGTGGCATTGTCAGCAACTTCAATATCTTGATGACCTAGATCAAGATCAAGTTATTTTGGCTCTTGTTGTCAACGATGAAATGTAGTTGGGTTCCCTTCAACCACATCTTTGAATGGAAGAGGTGCTCCCCTTCCTCAATATCCTCTGACTCATCTAGTTGGATGTTTGTGGTTGTGAAGGTAGAACTAGGTTCTACATCTATGATTTTTTTTTCCTTACCCTGATCCAAATCAGAGACTCGAGGTCTGACTCCTTTTCTTTAAGCTCAGCCAATAGTGACTATTTCGAGCAGTATCCATCAGTGTTGTGCTATGGGATTTGTATAACTTACACCACTTTCCAGTGTCCTTCTTTATCTTCCCATTACCCATATTTTCCTATAGCTTGGACTGGCTCTCTTGAGGTTGGCCTTTCTTTCTCTTTTCCTTGTTCTATGAATTAGGGCGACCTTTTCCATGCTTCTGTTGTTGCATATTTGTAGAACTAAACTCCCTCTTATTTTTCTACTTACATTTCTTATCGATTTCGAAAGCATATCAATAAGTCACTCACAGTGAGGAGATGTCCAATAAATCCATCTATGTTTGGATGTACCTATGTAGGCCACTTCGGTTCTTTAGAACAAGGTGTCACTTGAAGTATATGATACCCAAATTTGAGCATAAGGTATGGAATATGTTAGTGTACTCTAGTATCGTCTAGTGTATTTCTTGATGAATAGACATCCATATTGTATATTGGTCATCACATCTTTTGACATGGTATAAATCCTCCTTGAGGGCATCAACAAAGGCCACCCAAGTGATTCCTATCCCAAATTCCATAGACTCATCTTCATTATGTCTCTCCTAGTAACATTCTAACAAATATTTGACATGGGGGAGGGATTTAAAGAGAAAAAAGATGATCTTTTTAGTGTTGAAAAAAAATTGAATAGAGTAATACCCTTCTAACAAATTCAACTATTTCTCCAAAGCATATGCATCTATCTTCCCTTCAAATAAGGGGATATAGAATTTAACTTGTACCTTGAAGGGCATCACACCTCTGAAATAGTTTCTTATTGAAGGTGCCTCACCTATCATAGGCAGTCATCAAGGGATGTAGGCAAAGTTATCCCTCATCTCATTCCACTTTAGTGAGAGGGCTTCCTCGATAAAATTTTTTAAAAGGATATTCTGCTCCTTCATCTCTCTTTTCTTCCTCCATGGGAGGTTACACGGGAAGGAATATATCAAATAAGAATATGTAGTGGGTTAGGTCCATGATCCCATGTGCTATGGGGAAAATTTCCCTTAACTAGGTCTAGGTACAGACATAGCATTGAATTCCCTTAAAATATTGTTCTACTATTAGGATACCCAAAAACTATATAAATTGAATGACAAGTGAGAGGGAAGAAGGTCAGTGGGTGCACCTTTAGTCCTTGCGATCGGTGTAGACCTCTTTCATCTTTTCAACTTCCTAGATTGTGGGTCTCCTCCCAAAGATGACCTACAAAATATTAGGAAAACAATGCTACAACACATACAATCTCTACTTATAACTTTCAATGTTCAAGTATAGACATAGATGCATAAATAAATAAAATATTAAAGTCATAATGTTTTGGGACAAGAATGAACTCTTTTATTAAGTTTCAATACAAAAATGATTACAACCTTTGTTAGCAATCGCTCCATGAACCAGGTCCGAGATCCTTTATCATGGCTCCAAGTGCATCAATCCCACACTTGCTTCTCACAACCAACTTATCACTTGGGAAAGGAGAAAGGGTTGTATAGGGAGAAAGGCCTGGAGGGGAATGTTGAGGCCAAAAATCAGAATATGATGCAAAACTTGGGCTAAGAAGGGGAAGGGATTTTGGTAGAGTTTTATTATCCTCCTTCTTGTCTTGCCAAATGACACTCCAAGACCTCTGTTTATATGAGGAAAATATGGTTATTCGGTTTGGGGATTGGCTAGAAGGGGTAAAATGGTTAGGAAACCCTCGATATCCCATAAAATCCATAGAATTCCTTGCAATTTTATATTTTTTTCAAATTTTGGAGGTAAACATGCGATAACTAGTATGTAGCTCGCATATGTATGCACGCTAACTAGTATGCAACATGCGTGTGTATGCGGGATTTTAGTTCAACAAGACACATACATGTTCCAAAAAATGGTTTTTTAAGAAGAAGCCTCAACAGTATTTTAGCAAATTACGTAAGTGGAAAGGCCAATGTCATGTATGCATAGGTAAGGAATTTTTGTACTATAATAGATGTCCCCTAATGTGTGAGGTCATAAGAGAAAGTGATGGTCGAAATAAATTACAATATCTTTACCAGTGGGAAGGCATGGAGTCGAGTGAGCCTGGGACAAGTGTTCGAGAGTGTACCATCTACAAAACAATGATAATCTCTCTGAGGTAGGAATACCCATGCTCGAGATGAACTAAGTATGTTTTCCAATCAAGTACACTACATATCCATGTCATATAAATGTCTATATAAAGTGCATTTTCATGAAATACACAACATATATACATCTCGCAATAATTTGATGATATACAAGTACAATATAATATGCATCTTCAAGAAGCATTGTTGTTTCTAGCTGGAGATGAGGACATCATAGCTCAAGAAATAACTTCAAGATATTCAAAAGCTCAGTCAGGTAGGAGTACAATAGGAGTGTAAGACTCACTACAATGAGGTCTTCAACATACCATCAGGAAAATACTGGAGGATCTCGATCATCAGGCACATAACTTCATTGATTTTTAATCCAAACTTGACTGGACTCTCGGTATGGCCAACTCATGAAAGTCAAGAGATAAACTACATAATGGTCGACTTAGGTTGGATAAAACTTCCCTTGGAAAAAAACATGACAAAATGATAAGACTCAAGTAGCATAATATTGGCATAATTTTGTGATACAAGAGGCACCACAAACTCTCCATATGTTTGGAAGTGTAACCAAACAGAGGAGAAAACAAATCTGTGTAGAGAGAACAACTTCCTAAGGTCATACTATATCCCAATGCTTGATGAACAAACGAAAGGATGTGCTTTTTACAAGTGTGATTGTCTTGGTGCCGAAAAAAAGAGAATGTATATGTTGTCCCCTCTTTTTGGAATATTTGATTTTTTTTTCTTTTTCAATTTTTTAATGAGATTGAAAAAAAATAAAAGAATGCTACGTTATAAAGGAGGAACGAGTGTCGCGGGAAAGAAAACTAGTTTCAAGCACATTGAACATATTAATTCTCAGTGCTATGATACATGTACAGGATAAGAACACTCAAGAAAATTCCTCCATGGGTCAAGCTGTCAGATTGCAAGGGAAAAAAATGTTGCAAGGCTTGCATTTAAGGAATTCTTTGAAGGTTCAGTTAATAGCAACAGGAAGTCTTCATTAGGCCAAATATGTAAGGATGAGACATGCGATGCGATGAAGTATGAAAAAACATGATTCCTTCCATGTGAAGTTTTATGAGCCCAAAGAAGGTAAGATCAGTGGTTTTTCACATTTAGAGAGTCTAGAAAACACTAAAAGAAGACTCCAGAGTGTTCCTCTTTTGTAATTAGTCCAATTGGTTCGAAAAAGGGTTAAAATTATACCAAAAGGATGTCTCTTCAAAACCATTTTAATGAGTGTGATTGAGACAAGATCACTCGTCTATCTTTTCAATTTTAAGGAGTCTGAAAGGAGCTTAACTATGGAATCACAACCTTTTACTAAGTTTAGTATCCTTATCCCGAAAAAGTATAAAATACAACTTAGGAGAACTCTCCCGATGAGACAAGTCTCTCGAGGCATACCTTTTTCCTGGATAATCTATTGTCCAGAAAAGGGGTTAAACTTATACCAAATAGATGTTCGTTCTAGACCAATTAATGAGTGTGAGATTAACAAGGCCACTCGACAATGTTTTCATATTTAGGGAGTGTAAAAAGATGTTATGAACATAATATATAATAATAAGTATAAATGCATCATAAATAGTTAATGAATAATAATGAAGAGACACCTTCCCAGTGAAAGGTCACGTCTCTTCACAAAAGGGAACCCCCGCGTGGGTATATAAGGCCCTCATTATTATTGTACTCACCATATTATGTTCATATACATTATTATTTAATATATTATCCTTTATGGATTATAACCTGTTGTTCTACCTACATTGGGTACTTACCTAGTGAACTAGCATGGTTCACCATAGTGGTATCAAAGAAATAAATATGACATCAAGGACTTACTTTTGACACTTGAAGATTATAAACATGTATTGAATTTTGACGTTACAACTATATATTAAAAAGAGTTTGATATAATCCTCGGCTTGACTTGGTTAGAGACATTGGGTAGCTTAATATTAAACCTTGAGAAAAAGTTTTTAATGTTTTCCTACAAGAAGAATTTTTTTTTACATGACATCTCAGTGAAGTCCGATTCAATATCTACGTCAAAATATCTTGATCAGATCTCCAAAATACTAATGTCAGAAAAACAACATTCAATACATGAGATCCAAAAATAATGTGACAAAATTTTCATAGACAAAGGCACAAAAATTTGTCGCCTAAAATCCCATAATCAAAGTTTACTCACCCAGATTAAGAAGATAAAGAGTGATAAGAATATGGTACAGGACAATTTATAACAACTTATCAATAAAGAATCATTGGTATATAAAGATAAAATGACTGAACCTATGGAACTACATAAGTCTTCAATTGGAAAAAACCTAATGCACATAAAGAAATTAATACAACCCCGGTCAACCTTATGGCTCAAAAGGATTCAGTTGATGTAAAGAGGTATACACATGTCAAAGTAGAAACAAGCCAGGGCTATGAAGAAGACTCAATTCTAAGTGTTAATCAAGAAGAATCTACAAGTACACAAAGTAAATATCAGGTTGCAAGGATGCCTTATAGACATCCTAATCAAAAAAGTAGATACTTCAACCAATCAATGTATCCACATAAACAAATGACAAATATGTCAAAAATTATTACCTCCATTACAAATGATGATCAAGATAGAAGTTATCATGGGATTCAAAATACATCAAATTGTCTACAAGAACCCCATAAAATTATATCTTTGCAGAAGATAGATTTAGGGTGGGCAGACTCGCTTACAGTTTGACAGTTCTACTTAGTGATTAGAAGATCATATCTTTTCAAGTCCTCAATGATCACTAATTCAGGAATAAAGAATAAGGAGACAATATTACAAGCTAGAGAAAGAGATACGTCTTACATAAGTATGCTTTAAGGACAAATAATTTTCTAAGGGGAAGGTAGTGTTATGAACATAATATATAATAATAAGTATAAATACATCATAAATAGTTAATGAAAAATAATCAAGAGACACATTCCCAATGAAATATCACGTCTCTTCACGAAAGGGAACCCTTGCATGTGTATATAAGGCCCTCATTCTTATTGTACTCATCATCTCATATTCATATACATTATTATTTAATATATTATTGTTTATGGATTATAACCTGTTGTTCCACCTAAATTGGGTATTTACCTAGTGAACTGGCTTGGTTCACCACAAAAGGGCTTAACTATGCACTCTTAGGGGGTTCCTTTTTCGTAAATAATCTCCAAGGCCCAAAAAAGAGATAAACCAAAACCAAGGAGAATGTTCCTTTTTCAAAAATTTGGTCCCTCATGCCCGAAAAAGGGTTAAACTTGCGCCTGAGAATACTCTCCTAGAAAACCAAAGCTCCTAGAGCATACCTTTATTCGTATATTAACTGTCCGGACCGAAAAAGGGGTAAACTATCATCAGCCATATGTGCCTTCAAATTTGAGTTTGGCGAGAATGAAGGGAAACAACATCGCTCGACAATATTTTCAATTTTGGAGAGTCTGAAAAGGGCTTAAACAAGACTCCAGGGGGGCTTCTTTTCTCAAGTAATCCAAATGAGATTGAAAAGAATAAATAAGCTTTGGTTGGATTTTTCTTTCAAAATTTAAATAAGCCCGAAAGACAACAAACTACTCTCATGGGGAGTCCTTTGGGTAAGATCTAGAAAAGATGAAGAAGAATGAGGTTTAAAAACATAATTACGATGGGACTAAAAGGAATCCTAAGCCTATGGATAAAACTCACAGCATGGACACCAAAATGCAGCAAAGGATCTACCTAGGGAATCCATGTAGAGGAAGGATCTACCACCTAATAACAACACTTCTGAAGAAACAGAGAAGGTTCTGTGTCGCACTTCGTTGGGATCGATCCTATGGAAAAGTGGACAAGTCAACTGATCAGAATCTGGACCAGGGGTCAAAATTTAGTTGAAAAATAAAATTTCTCAGAATTGCCTCAAAACAAACAGGTGCGTATCCCTCGTCGTTACGAACCCAACGCACTTCGAACGGGGTCAAACGGACATTAGATGAGTGAGATATCACGATATTTTCGATTTTCCAAACAGGAAAAAAAAATGTTGACTGAACAGTCCATATAGCTGACGTGGCAGGGGTTGTACAGCTGATGTGGCATGACCATATAGATGACATGGAATGACTATACGCTGAGGTGGTAGTTGATGATGTGGCAATCGTTTATTGGCAGATGTGGACGAATCCTATTTCGACATGTGGCATCATTGTAGCAAATGGTTTGGTGCCATGTGGCCTAGGCGTGGGCTACCACGTGGCACCTTTGTATATGGTGTAGTTCAAAAAATTATATGGAGTCCGTGGGATTTGAACCCCGGACCTCCACCTCAATGCAAATCTTTGGCAAAGGTGACCAACCAACGCGCCACCATAGTGTTTCTTAACACCATATAGTTTTGAAATTATTTAAGTTACACTATATTTGGTTTATGGTAAAAATTATGGGTGAGACCATGGGACTTGACCACGTGACCTCCGGGCAGGGTTAAATCTTTGGGAATGGCCGCCCAACTAGGATGCCATCCATATGGTTCTTAACATATTATGTTTTTAAAACTTTATGAATTCCACTTTGGATTATTTTGGCGCGGAGTTGGGTTGGGGCTTAGCCCCAACCCACGGTGGTATTTTCAACGCATATGACCATGCCCTCATTTGTGTGTGGGATTTTTAAAATGCACTGAAACTTGGTGCATAACCATTCAATTTGAGTTTTATCCCTTTTATGTGTGGAGGTGCAGTCATATGACCCATATGCCCAACGACTTGCAGTTAGGGGCCTTAATTCCGTTAACCGTTCTACAATTGCACCTATTTTTTCGGTTATGCACCCGGTGCTAGGTTTTATCAGGAAAATGAGCGCGTGTGCTAGGTTGGACGTACAAAGGTGCATTTTGGCAAACTAGAGACATCAAGCTTGAAGGAGGAAAATGGCAAGAGGCCTATCTTCATTTTTTGGCCAAATGAGGTGCCAAAAAATCCCAGCTAGGGGTTTTTGGATGTTCTAAATCCATTGGCACTGTTTTCAAAGGCATTTGAAACTTCTTTTGTAGGTTTTTCACCATTGAAGTTTCAGAGAGATCTAGGGAGCTTGAAGCCCTCATTGATGGAGGTCATGCTCAGATGAGCCCAAGTCTGTTTTCTGTGACTAAATAGTCATTTTTGGCTAATTGATATGCTCTGAACACATTGGGATAGGTTTCAGAGGAATTTGAGGACTTTTACAGGTGTTTTTATCACAAGGAATCTCAAGGAAGCTCAAGGCCACATGTAGAAGAGGTCATGCCTGGATGAGCCATGGTCCGTTTTCAGAGTTCTATTAGTCATTTTTGGGGTTTTTATGTATTGTGAACCCAATGGTACAGTCAGAAAATCCATTGGAGTTGAATTTTTTTTTGTAAAAGAATCTTTGACAAACTAATCCCAGAGAGCCTAGTCCATTGAAGGAGGCTCAAGGAGATGTATCCCAGAGAGGGGTGAACTCCTTTATCATGTTGTTCTTGTTGTGAGTGTTTTCTAGTTATTATTTGCTGCAAGTTAATTTTGTTGTTGTATGTATGTAAACAACATATTTAACCCTTTTAAAAACCTCACACATAAAGACATAAAAGATACATAAACTTGAGATGTAATTTATCTTTCACAACTATGACATGGAGCAAGGTCCTAAAAAGTTTATTTTAATGAAGTAGAGAGTGCTTGCATAGCATAACAAGTCATCCCCCTATTTTTAGATCAGGTGGTATCAGAGCTTAGTTTGTTTTGCTCATGTGATTGCCATTGATAGCTAGAGATTTAGTTGTTGGTATTATTGTGCAAGTTTTGTGTTGAAGTTTGATATCTCAAGGATGGAGGAAGCTTCAAACATTGATAGTTCTCATACATATTCATTATCCAAGTTCTTTGACAAAGAGATTTTGAAGGAGTTTGTAACCATGAGAGATATGGTACAAGAGTTGTGGGAAGAAAGAAAAGAGAGCATTGTCCTTCAAGAGCAGTTGATGGCCATGAAGGAGGAGAAGCACCAGCTTCTTGAAAAGTTGCATGAGATGGAGACTCAAATTGATGAGGCAAAGGAAACCCTTACCAATTACATGCATGAAAATGACGTATGTAATGTTAGTTTATCTTCAAATTCCTCTCAAGATGAATGCTTTGGTGTTTTTGAAAATCACACAAGAGGAATAGGGTCCAAGTTATTGTTAAAAATGGTCTATGAAGGTAGAGGGTTAGGAAATCATGCACAAGGAATTGTTGAGCCTATTGTTGCTGAATCGAGACCCAAGTATTGTGGTCTTGGATATGACCAAAAAGATGGAGCAAATTCCAAAGTTGAGAAGACACAGGAAAAAGTTCCAAGAACAAATTTGTTTCAAGTTCAATCCCTCAAGCATGCAAAGCTTGTGTTCAAGATGAATGAAAATGTATGAAACAAGAGAGTCGTGACAACCATGAGGACAAGAACATATTTTTTGGTCTTCAAAAGAGAGATAGTAACTCTTCAAATTCACCTCCTCAAGAAGGCTATAAAGGTGAATGTTCAAGGTATATTTCTGCCTATCATTTAGTTGCTTTTGATTATGTTAAGCATGATAAAGTTGCATGTAAAAATGGAAGAAAAAGTCCATGCACATATTGTGGCTTATATAACCATCATGTTTCAAAATGTTGGAAAAGATTGACCACTTTCAGGAAACTTTCCAAGCAAAGACAACTTGAAAAGAGGATGCAAAAGATTTGCACTCATTGCTAGAAGAGGGGCCATCTCATTGACCAATGTTGGACATTACATCCAACCACTCATTCATAGCACAATAAGCAGATGGATAAAGAGTCTAGAAAGAATGGAAGAGGAGATTCCATCATCGATGTGAGTCAAGATGATTCACAAGAAGACGATTTTCAGCAGAAAAATTCACCATTGAGTTGGCTTGGCAAGAAATGGTTAGATTTCTTGAGCAAGTAACGCTTGCATTTTTCTGTTGTAGATGCACATTTCAGCCTTATGTATGCATTTATGTTGAGAGTATGACAAGTACAACTTGTATGATGCAAGTTGCATGTGAATGCAATTCGTTTGAAGGCATTCTTGTTTGTTGCACAACTTCGCTAGGAGGATGTAAAAGAGGGGTATGATGCTCACTTGTTAGATCCATATATCTTTTTCATATTCAGCTCTTATGTACCCACATTTTTTGGGTTTATGTACTTATGTTTGTACTTGAAGAAGAGTTGAAGAGCTATGCACATGCATGTGTTTTTGTGTGTGCGTAAACAATGAACTTGGTGATAGTTCATCATGAATGACTCATGATTGTAACATGATTGTGTATCATGAACGTCAACTCGTTATTTTGGGAAGGTTGATATGTTTCAAATGAGTTTTGACTTGTGTCGATGTTGTCTTGACGACTATGTTGTGTCGATCATGTTTTTTGACTTATGTTTAGTCGATGGTGTTTGTTGGTTTGTACGTTGATTTTAAGTACACCAAGATGCAGGAAAACGCCATGTGCTTTGATGAAGTACAAGATGCGACCATTTTCTTGAAGAGCCAAAAGACTTTTCTGGCATCATTTTCAGTCTTGTATAAATTTGTTTTCAAGATTGATGGTTTTCTTGGTTTATGACATAAGATGTCGCAAGAAAGTTTTTGCAACCATTGTAGAGCAGATTGTTTTGACGCCAAAGAGTTCACAAGAGGGACTTGATTCTTAGTGGGAAGGATGACAGTCTTCCAAGCACAAAGAGAACAGTGGGTCAACAACAGCCAGAGAACAGTGGTTTAGGGACATAGCCAGTTGCAGTACAAGGCATGTCAAGGTATCCAGGTGAAAGACTTTTCAAGTAGAATTAGTTGATATAACTTGGAAGAAAAAGAGTATTGAAGCTTAGACAGATAATCATCAGCTTTTGTGGGTCCAAAAGCCTTTCAGCGGGAAGGTGTGATCAGAATCTGGACCAGGGGTCAAAATTTAGTCGAAAAATAAAAGTTCTCGAAATTACCTCAAAAAAAATAGGTGTGTAGCCATCATCATTACGAACCCAATGCACTTCGAACGGGGTCAAACGGACATTGGATGAGTGAGATATCACGATCTGTTCGATTTGCCAAATAGGAAAAAAAATCTTGACTGGACAGTCCATACAGATAACGTGGCAGGGGCCATACAACTGACGTGGCATGACCGTACAACTGACGTGGCATGAATGTACACTGAGGTGGTATTTGATGATGTGGCAATCATTTATTGGCAGATGTGGACGAATCCTGTTTCGACACGTGGCATCATTGTAGCAAATGGTTTGGTGCCACGTGGCCTAGGCATGGGCTGCCACATGGCACCTTTGTATATGGTGTAGTTCAAAAAATTATATGAAGTTCATGGGATTCGAAACCTGGAACTCCACCTCAATGCAAATCTTTGGCAAAGGCCACCAACCAACGCGCCACCATAGTGTTTCTTAACACCATATAGTTTTGAAATTATTTAAATTACACTATATTTGGTTTATGGTAAAAATTATGGGTGAGACCACGGGACCTTCAGGCAGGGTTAAATACTTGGGAATGGCCACCCAACCAGCATGCCATCCATATGGTTCTTAACATATTATGTTTTTAAAACTTTATGAATTCCACTTTGGATTATTTTGGCGCAGGGTTGGGTTGGGGCTTAGCCCCAGCCCACGGTTGTATTTTCAACGCATATGACCATGCCCTCATTTGTGTGCGAGATTTTTAAAATGCAATGACACTTGGCGCATAATCATTCGATTTGGGTTTTAGCCCTTTTATGTGTGGAGGTGCGGTCATATGACCCATATGCCCAACGACTTGCGGTTAGGGGCCTTAATTCCATTAACTATTCTACAGTTGCACCCATTTTTCGGTTATGCATCTGGTGCTAGGTTTTAACACAGAAATGAACGCGTGTTCTAGGTTGGACATACATAGGTGCATTTTGGCGAACTAGAGACAACAAGCTTGAAGGAGGAAAATGGCAGGAGGCCTATCTTCTTCATTTTTTTGGCCAAATGAGGTGCCGAAAAATCCCAACTAGGGGTTTTTGGACATTCTAAATCCATTGGCACTATTTTCAAAGGCATTTGAAGACTTATTTTGTAGGTTTTTCACCATTGAATTTTCAGAGAGCTCTAGGGAGCTTGAAGCTCTCATTGATGGAGGTCATGCTCAGATGAGCCCAAGTCTGTTTTCTGTGACTGAATATTCATTTTTGGCTAATTGATATGCTATGAACACACTGGGATAGGTTTCAGAGGAATTTGAGGACTTTTACAGGTGTTTTTTTCCATAAGGAAGCTCAAGGAAGCTCAAGGCCACATGTAGAAGAGGTCATGCTCGGATGAGCCATGGTCCGTTTTCAGAGTTCTATTAGTCATTTTTGGGGTTTTTATGTATTCTGAACCCAATGGTATAGTCAGTAAATCCATTGGAGTTGAACAAAAGTTTTTAAAAGAATCTTTGACAAACTAATCCCAGAGAGCCTAGTCCATTGAAGGAGGCTCAAGGAGATGTAGCCCAGAGAGGGGTGAACTCCTTTATCATGTTGTTCTTGTTGTGAGTGTTTGCTGGTTATTATTTGCTGTAAGTTAATTTTGCTGTTGTATTTATGTAAACAACATATTTAACCCTTTTAAAAACCTCACACATAAAGACATAAAAGATACATAAACTTGACATGTAATTTATCTTGCACAACTATGACATGGAGCAAGGTCCTGAGAAGTTTATTTTAATGAAGTAGAGGGTTCTTTCATAGCATAACAAGTCAGCCCCCATTTTTCAGATCATCAACAATATGAAAAATGCAAGGTGGTGAAAAAACTAACTTATATGCAAATGTCAAAAAATTAATTTCACCATGAGATGATATAATTGTAAACCATATCAAGAAAACACCGAACGGAAAGAAGAAGTTCATTATAACGACCCAAAGATCTATTAAAAGGAAACTCAAGTAGCTACGAAGCCATGAAAGGGGAAAAAGGGGACCAAATTAGGGAAAAAGGGCCAAAAACGTCTATAAATAGAGGTGGACAACTCATTTTAACCATTGAAATTTGGAAAATAACCAAAAAGGTCAAAAACCCTCTTCCTCAAACTGCAAATTCAAGTAGATATGGTGGACAAAAGATCCTCACACTTGGATCAAGTAAGTACAAACAACCTTTACTTTAATTTTCATGCATCCTTTTATGATTAATTTAATGTTTGGAAGGTGTGTTCCCTTGTAAAAGGGTCAGGCCTGCATGTACGTGCATTGTCCACACCCAATTCTCATATGTACGTGGGAAAATTAACACTTATCCCATGTATATATGTGATTTTCTTAAAGACAACCCATGTACACCTCTTTGAATGTTCAAAAAAAGATGAAACGAGTGCTAATCCCTTCCAAATTTTGTGTAATAGGATGTATGTCCATTGGCGGAAAAGGGAACACGAGGAAGTGGATGTGTTGGTGGAGGAGGATCCTGAGGCTATGTCCATGTTGAAATAGTGTGGTATGTGGAAGTTCTTCCATTGTCCATTCATGAGGGCACAACCTAGAATGTTGAGCCATTTCATAGAGTATTGGCATCTAGATGTAGAGGCATTTATGCTAGAGGGTTAGTCATTGACTCCGACGATGGAGGAAATATACTTCTTGAACGACCTCTCCAGGAGGGGAGAACCGGTCAACTTGAGGACCTTTCCTCCAGGGCCATACAACATACATGACTATATCGGTATGTACTATGAAACAGGCATTGATAAAGTAGGATCTCAAGTGTCGATACACAAGATTACTAGCCTCAGTATTTGGATTTTACTTTTTATGATTGGGTGGATTGTTGGATCTGTAGCACTTCACTAGGACACCTGTGCACAGATGCATTATGCAATTCAGTGCTTGGATGCCACTATTTTTTATTGAAGCACTACCATGCTTACATGAATGAAGAAACAACTCACTGAATATCGCAGAAGGATGAACAAGAACTTCGGGTTCGAGATTGTATTGTGCACTTTCTTATTTGAGAGAGTTCCTAGCCTTATCCCGATGGAGACAGTATGAGGCCACATCACCTCCTTTACGACATTATGCAGGTGGGAAGCACTGTTTCCTAGACAGGGTGTAGGGAGGGTCCAAGAGAACTTTGATGACAATTTTTTTGATTGGTGGGCCCATCTCATTTTGGTGATAGAGGAATACTCATATGCAGGGATCAGTTTGCAGAGGGATCCTGATATTCCTATGCCCTCTGGCA
This sequence comes from Picea mariana, assembly GCA_032191745.1. Taxonomy (NCBI): domain Eukaryota; kingdom Viridiplantae; phylum Streptophyta; class Pinopsida; order Pinales; family Pinaceae; genus Picea; species Picea mariana. Next base: position 279,904 of record JASDQU010099799.1, on the reverse strand, counting down.
AGGATCACAGTGAGATATCTAACAAATTTTTAAAGTTTTTAAATATTATCCTTTTTATGTAATGTCAAAGTACCGACTCAAAGATCTATTATATACATATATAGAACCAGTGTGACCAGATCACTTTTCCAGGACCAGGTGTCATGCTCGACCAGAGGTTGGACTAGCATGAGCATGAGGAGCAATAACTGTAGGAGGACCCCCAACCAGAGAGGCTGAGAGAGTATTGCGGTAAGTGGAGAGAAACTTAACGACTCTCACTCATGCAGTACCTATGGCAGAGATAGAGGAACTTCCCCCAACTATGCAACCACATGTAGTAGGGGTTCCTAGGACTTGGTTCGAGTTATTCCGACATCTTGCAAACGTTGTAGTTCATTATAGTAGGGCCAATAGGCCAAGACCATAGTTATTTTTGGACCACTCATGTACTGAGGGAACTTTTTGTGCTTTGTATTGAGGGCTTGAGCCTAACAATGTATACCGGCTCTATTTGAGTCTTTATGGCCCACTTTGTACTTATGACACTATTTTTGGGATATATTATATAGACATATTTTTTCCTTATGGATAAACATTTTGTACAAATGTATTTTACATGTGTATGTGTGTGTTTTTACTTTTATATATGAGCAATGTGACAATCTAATACTTGATTAGCCAATGTATCAATTAGTTGATTAGATCTCCTAAGAACATGAATATAAGTAATATAATCAAAATATCATTCTAAGAGACATACCCTAAGGAATCATCGGTGAAGGGTGGGATCATAGACACAGTATATCCTGTTTATCTGAGACATGACTAGTTGAGCATCTAGATAGACCTAGAGGTGAGAAATACCATGTGACAAAGCGTCACATAGTAACTCCATTATTGCATTGTACTTGGTAACATGATTGGTTGCTTCTCCTAGAAAAATGCCTCCAGAAGACACCAACTGACCAAAAGTTGTAAAAATCACCCAAGTTGTGGAAGTAAGCCTCTGAGTGTGTCGTCTAGCACCGTTCACGAACCCAACATAGTCCTCAGATTCACTTGACATATGCCACAATGAAAATAAAACACAATAACTACACATTCATAAAACAAAAAGACAATATTGTATAAAATACTATACATATATACAAGAATTCACGCTCAGGTGACCGACCTAAGTGTAATACTTCTTAAGGTAGAGCCCATTTCTAGGCTCTGATAAAGAGTTACCCTTGAAATAAACTAGATGATAACAACCCTTTTCTAACACTTCTTTCACAATGAAATGTATGAACCACGTGAGTTTGAACTTGCCTGCCCTGAAGGGATCTTTTTCTTGGTCATAGACCAGGACAAGATCACCTTCGGAGAAAAACCTAGGGCAGACATACCGATTATACTGACACTTGATGAATTTTTCGTGAGCCTCGTTATCCAAGGCTGCATCTCGACACTTCTCATCCATATTCTCGAGATATAAAAGACATTCTTCAAGTGGTGTAGTGTCGGGCAATAGTTCTACTGCTAACTTTAGAGAAGGGTTTTGAAATTCAATGGGAAAGACTACCTCTAACTCGTTGACGAGTTGAAAAGGAAAAAAATTGGTAGCAGTCTTGACTAAAGTTTGATAATCCCAAAGTGTCGAGTACAACATCAAATGCCAATTTGACTTGGTCGAATTAATTGTTTGTTGCATAATAGTCTTGAGAGACTTATTAACGGCCTCTACCTAACCATTCACTTGTGGGTATTAAGGTGATGAATGTTCCTATTTAAACCCTAGTTTTGATGTTAATTATGACATCATTTTTTTCTGGAAGTGATTGTCATGGTCTGTGACAATCTCCTTCGGAATACCAAACCTGGCTAAAATCTGGTTGAAAATGAAAAGGGCATCCATATCTCTATCATTGATGAATGTCAGCATAACTTCGACCCACTTAGTAAAGTATTTTACTGCTACGATGATATAAAAATACCCCCTAGCTGAAACTGGGTGACATGTAGTAAAATCAATCCCCCACTTGGTGAAGGGACCGATGAAAATAACTAGGAACATGGGAGTTGGGTGTGCTTGCATATTGCGAGAGAAGATCTAGCATGGGTGACACTTCTTGACTGCCTCTACATGATATTTTATTAATGAGGGCCAAAATTTTAGACAACATAGGTATTCCAACAGAGGACAAATACCTTCAGTAAAAATTCACACAACTAGATAAAAAATAAACACACCGATGTTTTGACGTGGTAAAACCCCTACGGGGAAACATCCACAGCCCCAGCCAATGCATCCACTTGGATCATTTTATTAATGCAAAAGAAAAAATATTACAGAGATATTTTACAAGAGTTTTTCTCATAACCGATCATCAACAAATGACCCTCCTTTCTCTTTAAATAGAGATCATGGACCAATCAGGTGTTAAGCCACAGATCAATGGTCATTGAGATCGAGGAGAATATGAATTTCAGATCACTCTATGTCGGGAACATATCATGACCATCAAATTTCCTAACTACCAATGCATAATAATGCATACTAAAGAAACACACTTTTACCTAACGACACATTAGGCCAAGTATAACTTAACTAACTCCTAAGTGTCTAAATATCCTAACATCCCCCCTTAAGTACAACTTGGGATAGGATTGAAGGATTTACAATAGTGACACAATAGGAGAAGGAAGGAGGCACTAGAGCGTATCACCCCTTTATGACAACTTCCTGAACTCCTAACATAGATTGAAGTTCGGAAAACTTCGCTTCTGTAAGAGACTTTGTGAAAATGTCTGCAACTTTATCTTATGTAGGGAAAAATATCACTTCAATAACTTGATCATGAATGAGATTTCTGATGAAGTGCATGTGTAGCTCGATGTGCTTGCTACACTGATGTTGAACTAGGTCTTTAGCGAGCTTGATGGCACTCTGATTGTCGCACCAAAGTATAATCGGATTCATAAGGCTTCCTGACTTGCATTTGCCATTTCTTGGTACTCTGCTTCTACTGGAGAAAGTGAAATAGCATGTTGTTTCTTATAGGCCCAAGTGACAGGTCTTGAACCAAGGCTGAAAACATAACATGTAGTAGAATTTCGATCATCAGGGTTGCCGACCCAATCTAAATCAGTGAAACCAACCAAAAAAGGAGTCCCCCCTTAATTGTAATATATCATGAACTGAATTGTACCATGGACATAGCAAAGTATCCTTTTAGTTGCTTTCCTATTGATTTCATGGGGTGTTTTCATATATTTGGCAACAAGACCAACAACGAAGGAAAGATCAGGATGGGTATGAGTCAAGTATAAGAGGCTACCAACTAACTCACGATACAAGGTGGCATCAACTTTGGGAGAAGTACAAGTGGCTTAAATATTTACTCCATACTGGAAGGGAGAAGGGGTTGGTTTACAATCGTCCACATGAAAGCGATGAAGAAGGTCACAAGCATACTTAGATTGGGAAAGAAAAATTCCTTCATTGGTTTGCAAAAATTGGAGGCCGAGGAAATAATGCAAAAATCATAAGTCTGTCACTTCAAATTTCTTCTTAAGGATGGTTTTCACATGGTTTAAAATTTTTGAGTCACTACATGTAAGGATAAGGTCATCAACATAAAGGACAAGGATTATGAGATGGTTTCCCACTTTCTTTATATATACATTAGGATCAGAATGGCATCTAGAGAATCCAATGGCAATAAGAAAGTTGTCCATTTTGGCATACCAAGCTTGGGGAGATTGTTTAAGACCATAAAGAGATTTCTTAAGGCGACAAACAAGGCTAGATTAATTATGGACATATCCATGAGGTTGTTCCATGTAGATTTCTTCTTGCAAATATCCATGCAAGAAGGAATATTTAACATACATCTGATGGACCTCCCATTTATATGAGGTAGCAAGGGAAAGAGCAAGTTGGATGAAATTCATTTTGGCTATAGGGGTAAAGGTTTCATTATAGTCAATTCCTTCAACTTGGGAAAATCCTTTGGCTACTAGCCGAGCATTGTGTCTTTCAACACTTCCATCTAATGCATACTTAGTTTTGTGGACCCATTTACATTTGAAAAGTTTTCTTCCTTTTGGAAGACGTACAATATACCAAGTATCGTTTTCCATTAAAGAACAATACTATTAATGCATTGTTGTATCAAAATATGGATGACCCGAAGCTTCTACAAATGTCTCTAAATCACGAGTCTCTAAAACTTGATCCAAAAGAGAAGAGGCTCACTGGAACTGTGAACATGTCTAACGTTGATCTGAAGGATCACCAACAAGATCACCAACTTCTTCTCATGTTGAACGAACCCATATAGGAAGCGGTGGAGCTAGAGATGGTATTGGTTGAGGTTCAAAGGAATCATTTGGAGGAAGGTGAGAAGGTGGAGGTGTATTTTCATCATCTAAAGAAGAAACCAAAATAGAAGAAGGAAAAAACGTCGAACATGACTCGCATGATGAAGAAGGCACAAATGTTGAATTAGGATTGCAGGCCAAAGAAGGCATAAACGTCGAATTATGATCGCAAGCCAAGACATTTTCATCAAATTTAACATGTCTTCTAATAATAATTTCATTACAATGTGGTTGAAGAAGTCTATAACCTTTGACATATTCAAAATAACCAACAAATATACACTTTTCACTTTAAGGCTGCAATGCTTTCCTTTTCTCATTAGGAATGTGAGCCCACAATATACATCCAAATACACGGAAGTGACTTACATTTGGTTTAATTTTAGTCCAAGCTTCTTATGGTGTTATATTTTTAAGAGCCTTTTTGGGAGTGCGATTTACTATGTAATTTGCACAATTGATGTATTCCACCCAATACTTTAGACTTAGTCCCTTAGATTGGATCATACAATTAGCCATTTCATTTAATCTGTGGTTCTTTCTCTCAGCAACACCATTTTGTTGTGGTGTATGAATAGTGTGTTTCATTTGGATGCCCTGTGTAGTGCAGTAACTTGTAAAATTATTGTTCACATATTCTCCTCCATTGATTTCCATATTTCCATATTGCTTTTATATAAGGGCCTTGTAGGCCAAAAACTTGTCAAAAACTTTGCTCTTAAGTTTTAAGAAGTAAACCCAAGTATGTTTGGAAAAGTCATCAATGAAATTTAAGAAATACTTGCACCCAGAAAAATAAGGAGAATAAAGTGGACCACACAAATCACTGTGAACAAGTTGCAAAGGACCCGAGGCATGCCAAGAGGTATGTTTGTCAAAACTGTCCCGATGATGTTTGACGAGAACACAACTGGCACAAACACAATCTCTACATGAAACATGAGGAAGAGAAGTCACCTTATGTTGATTACATAGTTGTTGCAATGAGCGATAGTTTAGATGATCAAACATCGCATGCCAAATTTTTCTCAAGTCATTGCTATGAGAAACAAAAACTGAGGAAAAATATGATGACCCAAAGTTTTCAAACTTGTACAACCCGGTAATATCATCAACAATTCTAGTTGCAAGAACATACTTAGGATATTTTTGATCCTTGATTACAACTTGGTGAGGTGAAAACTCTACAGTTTTACCTTCACCTGAATGATTGATTTGATATACTGATAGAAGGTTACAATAAAGAGTTGGAACACATAATACATCATTGAAGTGACCATTTTCTACTTGAATTGTTCCAGATCCTACAACACTAAGAGATCTATCATCACCAACATATATTTTCTTGGTGTTACATTGATTTAGAGAAGAAAATATGTCTTTATCCTTAGCCATATGATAATATGCTCCAGAATCAATAAGCCACTCATCGAAAGAAGAAGTGGAAGTTGTATTGAAGGAGAAACCAGAAGCAGAAAGTGCATCTCCATGAGAAGAAGAAGAAGATGTAGAATCAACATTGATGTTGTTCTTCTTCATCTCTGCTTCTAAAGATGCGATCTTCTTGAAACATTTGGACTCATCATGACCATTTTTATCACAAAAGTTGCAATGTCTGTCAGTCTTCTTATTTTTATATTTTGCTCCTTTGTCACCATTAGGAACGAAAGTAGTCTGAGTGGGTTTGGGACCCTTATGTTGTTTGTTTTTGTGGTGAGGATGTTACTTCTTGGGATTCTTGGGTTTATCTTTCTGATGGACGACTAAGGATTTGTTGGAGGTACCTTCAGTGTTGATCACTCCAAGTTGTACAAGCTTATCTTTCTCTCTAATCAAAGCATCACAAAAGGACTCAAGAGTGGGTTTTTGATAAGTTGTCCCTAGAGCCTCTTTCATGGCATAAAAGGTAGATACAAACACATAATATGCACTACCTAGCTTAGAAATAATAAGATAGATGCAACGCTCTTCATCCATATTTATATTACATTCTTCACATAAAATTATGAGTGTTTTAAACTTAGATAGATAGTCTTCAATGCAATAAAAATAACTTGGAGTTAAAGTCAATACTTGATTTTCTAAGTGTTGTGCTCGAATAATATTGTGTTTACCAAACACAGATTCAATCTTTTCCCAAGCTTCATTGGGTTTATCAATTTGTTGAAGGTGGAACCTTAAAACATGAGAGATGGAAATTCTGATTATGCCACATGCTTCGTAATTCCTATTATCCCATTTGACTTTCTTATCAACATCAATAGGTTATGTTTCCTTTCCCAAGGTATTATGGTACAAGCCTTTACTTCTTAATAAATCCTCTATATGGGATTTCCATTGGAAGTAGTTGCTGCTGGTAAGAAAAAGATTATTTGAATAATCCATATTAAATATGTGGATAATATGAATTTAAAAACTGAAACTAATGATCTGCATGGAAATATATCAAAAAATTAGGCGGTTTAAAAAAAAAAAACGGCACTGAAAATGGACTTTGGATGTGAAAGTTATGGCCCTTTAAAAAAAGGCATAAATGGTAACCAAAGGACTATGTGATGGTGTAAGTTTCTTTATGAAGTGACCCAATTTTATAAAAATAAGTGGGGATCACTTTTACAATGAAGTTATGATCCGAAATCGGATCCAGAAGCCTGACAGGGCTTGAAAAATGCTCAAAAATGAAAGTGCTCGGAATGCGATGAAACCTATTCCATTACGTCCATCTCATCTTCTTGATTCTGGTGGTATATTTACTTTGTCAAATGGGCTCCGTATGAAGAAGATATCGCATTCTCTCCAAAAAGTCAAACAGGTAAAAAAAGGGATGACTGTACAGTCCGTACAGTCCACGTGTCATGCTGATTGTGCAGATCGTACGGTCCGTACAGGTGATGTGGTAGCTTCAGCAGATGACACATGGAAACCTTGAGTGACGACACGTGGCAGAGTGTGACAGGTCGGTTTGGCGTATGGATGGACCAATCCAGAGGTGACATGTGTCACCACTGAAAGGGTGACATGTGGCACGGGTGACGTGGTAGGGCTGTACCGATCGTACGATGATGTGGCAGAATCTAGTTGGTTGTTGAAGGAGAATGATGTGTTGACACGTGGCAGTTTTATGGTCAATGATTGGGTGCCATGTGGCCCAATCATGAGCTACCACGTGGCACCCTGACATTGGTTGACTGGTTGTTTGTTAATTGAAATTTTATGTAGCCCGTGGGGTTCGACCCCTGRACCTCCCCACCATATAAAGCTTTAAGAAAGGCCGCGCTGCCAACGCGCCACCATAGTAGTTCATATTATGTAGTGGTTTTAAATGTATTTAAATTTGAATTATAATGTAAATGGTGGGGGGTTGGGCCGGGGCTTAKCCCCGACCCACAATTCCGTTACTTTAATACATTTGACCATACCCCTTTGTAAAATAGCACRGGGTTTGTAAAACCTATAGCCCGTGGGTATATACATAACCACATGTGACCACAACCGAGGGTGCGGGGGATTAAAACGGTTACATTTTGTTTACTAGCCCGAGGTCGTATGGATGGCCCTCTTGCGACCGTGGCCTAGGCGGTTAGGGGTTGGGCGCGCCCTAACTGTTCGATGGTTCGCACCAGTTTTTGGTTGCGCCCGGTGCCAGGTTTTTGCACTAGATCAACGTAGTATTCACACATATCCAATAGGTTCAAGCACTAATCATACCACTAGAGATTAGATCTAGCATTCGTTTACATTATTCAACACTAAGCTATCATATCAAATTCATCTATCATCTAACATCACACTAAGAATTGAATCATATAAACAAAAGAACAATCCAAAAGCACAAAGCATTTACAACACTAGATATACGTGGTTCACCCCCACCCTGGGGCTATGTCCACCAACTCTTCGGCTTCTTTATTAGCTTCTTTCAATCTTCTTACATGCACAAAGCCTTAAAATCAACTCTACAGAGGACAGGAGATATACGCACCTCGCTAGATCCTCCTCCATTGAGTTATAGAACAAATCCTTCCACAGTCTCTTACAATCACTTGCACTTAGCTCTGCAAGCCTCACACAGTATGCACAAAGAAATTATCACTCGACACTTAGCACAATTGCAACTGACTAGTCACTACTAGTCACTATTCACTACTTCTTACATCGGCTAGACTTCTATTTATACATTACAAAATAGGCCTAAGCATGTGTAAACCCATGGGCCGACATCCCCATACCCATTACATAAGCCCAAAACCCAAAAAGGCCCTAAAAAGGGGCCGAGATCCCACGATCTCTTCTTCATCTTGCTCTCCGCCTTCGATAGCCTGTCGAAGTCCCAAAAATAGGTCAAACATGACCAAGGATCCTCAAAACTTGGTCAAGGGCCAAAAAATATTTTAGGTTGTTGCCAACCCAGATAGATGATCACCACATGCTCCTATGTGATAGTGTTCAAAACAAGCTCTGATTCTTTGTGAGTAATACATCATTGAAGAATGCAATTGACTCCTCAACGATATAAAGTGTCATCGAGGATAAGATATTTTTTCTCTTAGTGGAATATTCGTCGACACTCATCGCAAGAAGCAGAAGAAGGGCACTTCAAAGTTTGAATATACACTAGTATATCTCCATACCAAGACTCTGAATATGAGATAAGAAAAATATCTCCATTGATCAGTGACTCTTTGGGAGAAATATCACCACTATCGACCGAAAGTTCTGAGATTAGTTCAACAAAGACCAGGGACTTTTTATGTTTTTCCGAAACAAAATCCAAGTCAAAATATTGTAGGATGACTATCCATCGACTGATTTTCTCGCCGATGACCCATCATGTTAACACATATTGAAAAGGGTTGACGATGGCTATGATGGTGGTCTTGTGAAGTAAAATATAATGACAAAACCATTGGATAGCGTGAACAACTGCCAAAGTGAATTTTTCAACATGTGTGTAGCTGATTTCCGGTCCAACCAGGCCTCGAATAAGGTAGTAGATAACATTCTCTTTGATCACATCATCCTCTTGGACCAAGACCATGCCGATAGTAGACTCCGTGGCATCCAAATAAAAAAATAAATCCTTGCCATAATCTGGAGGAATGAGGAGAGGGGCAGATGTCAGAGCATGTTTCAACACTTCAAAAGAGTGCTAAGCTGCTTCAACCCAACATAATGGGAGAGCCTTTTTTAAGAGACACATGAACCCTTTAGTAATCTCGACATAGTTAGCAACAAAACATCGAAGAAAATTGGCTTTCCCCTATAGACTCTGAAGCTGAAGAATTGTGTGTGGGGGACGCAATTGAAATATTGCCTCAACCTTTAAAGGATTGACCATGATCCCTATATTTGACATGATAAAACCTAACAAGTGTCTCTATGTCACACAAGAAATACACTTGTTGGGATTTAGGTGAATCTGATAGTAGCGAAACCTCTCAAAGATTATTCAATAATAGGCAGGACGATCAGATCTCTTATGAGAACATGATGCCATATCATCGAGATATGCCCCAACTATGTGTTTGAGGTCATGGAAAGAAAATGACATGGCCCGCTGAAAAGTAGCTCCAACATTCTTAAGGCCAAAAGGCATTTTTCTATACGCGAATGTACCCCAAGTACATATAAAATTCGTTTTATGTTGTTCCTCGGGCTTGATATAAACTTGATTGTACCCCAAAAAAAAATCCATGAAAGAAACGAACTCACAACCTGCACACTCATCACCAATCTGGTTAATATATGGGGTTGGGAAATTGTCTTTCGGGCAAGCTTTATTCAGGTCGCAAAATTCCATACATACGTGGATTGTACCTTGCTTCTTTTTTATAGGAATAGGGTTCAATACCCATTCTGTCAATTGCATGGGGTATATGATACTGAATTTGATGAGTTTCTCTACTTCATCCTTTATCATCATTATTTTGCGAGGATTGACTGGGAAAAGCTTACGTCGGACATGATTAACACCAAGGTAAGTCATGATTTCGTGTTCAACAATACATGGATTAATAACTGACATCTCCTCATAAGGCCAGGAAAAACCATTGTGAAATTCTTTAAACAATTCAATGTAGATTTGAATCTCTTCGAGATAATAATTCGCTCCAACGAAGACATTTTTCACGATGCTAGGAGTTCTGGAGATGTCTATAGGAATCGTTTCAGTTATAATTTCCATGTTTCCCTTGACATATATTTTGTGTGTAGCTAGAGGGTTAATAGGACAAGGGGAATCTCCATTCGTGGTCATAACGGACTCTGATGCCTTTATTCTCTTGATCTCGGGTAATAAATAAGATATGTGGTGAAGATCGCCCCAAGGTCTGTCTAGCCTAGTCATTTCCTCTAGGATCACCTCATCAAAGGGCAATACTAAGTCCAAAGGTTCATAGGCGGCGAGAGAGTCTTGAGCCCAGATTGGATTGAGAACAGGTTCTAGCTCCTATGGGGGAGCCAGATCAGATTTGGTTGAGGCTTGTTGGAAAATATTGTATGCATCCTTGGTAGCAGATAAGGGCATGGCCATGCCAAGGTGCCCTACCCCTTCCATCGAAGCCAATGGGGAAGGTAAATTCCATGGGTCGTTAAAGTAACTCATTCTAAAAGACACAACTTGAAAGATTGTAGCCTTCAACTGGTTAGGGGAAGCCGAAATAAACCTAACATCACTAGTAGGCGGTGGATAATCAAAATTTCCCATCAAAGACAGAAACAATCTGGCACCTAATTTGAAAATACCTGGTCGTGGGTTATCAATCATTGGGACCGTGGATGCCCCCGATGAAGGGTCAGGACGAGAAAAGGATAACTGGTCAATGGTTATAATCCAACCTTCGTGAGGAAAACATAAGACCCAGAAAATGGTGGATATGACCGTTATCATAGTGTAGGTCCAACTTATCCCTAACAAAATATTGTAGTCGAGGAGTGCATTAACTACTTCTACTTTGATGCACACAATTTTTCCCTCTAACTGCACGGGGGAAGAGGGAATTATGCCATATGGTCTGAAAGATCGATCGTCAAATGCAGTTAGCAACGTGGGCGATGAAGACAACTCAGGTTGGTCAATGGCCTTCCAACATACCAATGACATCATGCAATTCGAGGCACCCTCATCCACCACCTTACGAAAAATTTTCAGTGTCAATGATTTTGTGGTGTACACCACTACTATCTGAAAAGAGACATGGTGAGGAATAAAAGGTTTATGGTCATTAGGGTAAAAAAAAATCATTCCAAAGTTAGTGGTCTCAGCCACTCCCAAGGCAGACAACAACACTTTCCTTTGTGAGGGGAAACTCTGGAGGACTTCCAGAATAGACATTGCATAAGGAGTTCAGATCCTTCACGATGGAGTAAATCTGAGCAACCCTTGTGTTTGGGTTGTGAGAAGCCTTTTTGAATGCACCTTGAGGGATGCGACTCATTGTTTCTCCCACCGTCTTCTCAATTTGAATATGAGTTAGTGGGTTGGTGGCTTATTTTCCCTTCTCAAAAGATTCTAGAATTTCGTAGTTATGATCCCTTGTTTGTAGATTAGCTTTAAATTTCATCATATAAATTTTTGTGGCCCCATTGTTATTATTGGGCATGGGGGTTCCCTGACTACCCCAGGCGCGCTCGTGGATGAGGAAGCTTGAGTCATGTTTTTACCTTTTGGAAAATGGCTAGTTAACATGATGGGTTGTTGTTGTTTCAAGGGATAGTGTCTAGGCTTCCTCAAGTTGAGGGCATTGGTGAGTCAAGTGGTCATCTGTGCAAAGATTACATGGAAACTTCACCTTTCTCTTCTTTTTTTTTCCCTCACCAACATTATTTGCAGCCTTCTTATCCCCCTTACCATTTTTGTTTTTGGGTTTCATATTTCCCTCGGTTTGTTGGTTACCCTTTGGATTTGTTGATTGCACACTGTGTACATCCAAAATTTTGGTTACAAGGGTAGTCGAGCTAGGAGTTTGGATAGCTAGAGTCTATTGAATCGATAACTATTGTAATTGATTAGACAACTGATCTGTGGAATTTCTTTGTGTTGAGCCTACTATGTCGTTGGCGTGAGGCCTAGACTTATGTTTGGTCTTGTCGAACGTCAATCGTGGTGCATCGTGTAATATCTCGTACAACATATTGGACCGAGAGTAAATCAACTCCAGTTGTTTGGCTCTCATGATAGCCTCTTCTTCGTAAAAACCTCTAGACATCGCGACGTATTTGAATACACAAGGTACCAAGGAATCTAGGAATCACTCAAGAAAAAATGCAGGAGGGACCTTAACTTTGATAAAACTCTTTCATCGTCACCATTCTTGAATGTGATCTGAGATATGGTCATCTTTTGTTTGCTCAAATTTGGCCAGCAACACGGTTCTAGCATCATATCTTACTGGTAACTATAAATGGTTTAAGAAAACCATGGCCATGTTTTTAAAGTAAGTACTTTTATCTATCAAACTCGATATACCATTTCATTGCACCCCGTATAAGAGTACTTTGAAACAAATGAAACTGAACGAAATCATCCTTTAACGAGTTGGATGAGTACCATAAGTGAAAATTCATGACATGATCACCTGGATATTTTTCAGGCTTCCCTTCGAACTTAGGGATGTCCAAGGGAAACTTAGTTGACATGGGGGGCCAACACAGGTCATGACAGATCAGGTCATTTAAAAGTCTTGACAAGTATGGAAAATGGAGAGTTTCTAGAAAAGGTAGTCTTGGTTGTGGCGTATTTACATGAAAAGAGGGGCCTGGATTTTGGCTGGCACCAGGTTGCCAGGAAAAGTTTGACTGGTGGCCAGGGGTTTGGTAGATACCATGGTGGCCCTATCCAGTAAAAGGGACTTGCATTTGATTCTACATCGTCGGTTGGTTCTTGAAGTTGGATTACATTCCTTGTGCAGGGATTGCTCTCTGTACACTGTTCCAAGGACCTTGGTTGGGGATTCCCCCATTCAACTCTCCTTGCATAGGTACTGAACTTTTCTCAAGGTTATAAAGAGTGTGGGAGGGGTTTCCCTCTATTGGTATCCCTTGGGAAGGAAATGAGCCTTTCCAAGGATTTCCAATACCTTGTGAGGAGTAAACTCTTGTCATCTCTCCTTGCAAAGGAATGAAACCTTGCGTAGGGTTTTTCTGACCAAAAACGGGGTTTCCTCCGGTTGCAAAAGTAGCCAATGAGAAAGAATTATTTACAAATGCATCGAACAAATAAAAGGGCATGGATCCCACTAGAGTCGTGTGGGATTTAGGTCCAATAATCCCTCCACTGAACAAACTAGAGTTGGTGTTAAGCCCGATCGATTGCTGGAAAGTGCCTCTGAGTGAAGGGGTCAAAGGAGGGATGTGACCCCCACCATAAGGGATAACATTGAATGGGGAAGTGGTTCCCATGACAGGTCCTTGCAAGGGAGCATTAGAGATCCCTGTCCCCAGAACAATGGTCTGTAGAGAAGAGTAGGTTAGAACCGAACTTGAGTCAAAACCTGTCATCCCATATGAAAAGGGAGAGTCGTACGTGTTTTGAATAGAGGGAACAATGGTCAAATTCGTGGAAGGGATTGTGACACTGCCAAAATTAGTGGGTGTTTGGAAAACTATAGTCCTAACAGGTGGAGGTGGGGGAGGAGGTACAATTCCCCCTCTTGCAGTAGTTGAGATGGGAATATGAGGACTCCCTCACAAAGTAGCACTAGTTTCTTCCATCATCGCTCGTCGAACAAACTGTCATTCAGGTGAAGTCACCTTGGGAGGGACTATCTGAATTAGAAGAGGTTTTGATAAGTCAGTGATCATAGGATTTGTTAGCCTGAAACCTTCAGTCTCGAGGTCAGAAAAAATGGATTCCTTCAGTGCATAAAAGTCTTCTCTCAGACTTGGATCAGGTACAGTTTCTTGTGGCCTGATAGCTTCTAATGATCCTTCTTGATCTAGCCTGCACCTAAACGGTGGCGGAGGTGGCTCCAAAGTAAACGACAACAGACCCCAAAGCCTACGCGAACAATCGAGTTATTGATATTACACCTTGTGAAATGATCAAACGACACTATAAGGTTTATCTATTGTGAAACAAAGAGCACACACTAAAAAGTTTCTAATGGAAAATCAATCAAACAACTGACTAGTAGGAAGAACAATTACGTCAATCAACACTAGAGAAACTTATCAATGCAAGTGTAACTCAAACACGGAAACACCCTTTGGGTATACTCTGCAAAGCATGATTCAATGTTTTCCCTAGGTACCACAATATACCCCCGCAGTCACCCATGTAAGTCCCTAGAATTAGGCAACTAGGTTTCCAGCTCGTAGTCAGTCACCAAGCAGGTATAGTCGACAGTCGGGTTGATTGTAATGAGAAGGATAAAATTTTTTGAAGCCTTTCAAGGGTACTGAAGGAAAATTGTCTGGAAGACAACTGAATATCTCATATGGATTCAAGGTCCATGAGGCTCCATAGTCAAATGCGATCAATGTAATTCCCAAGAATGACTCTCAATATATAATCCCCACTATGCTCGGTCTGGATTTGGAGGGTTTATCTCCTCTACCTTTCCTTACATGACCTTGTGTTTAGCCCCTGTGTTAGAGTGGGGTCCCAGATGACTCTTACAACACTGGAATCTAAAAATCCCTATCAAAAAATACTATGTTTGTGTAGACAGCCTTGAAGAGTTTTCTCTCCTCACCTAATTCAAGGCCCTAGAGCCTAGACTAGTTGGTGAACCCTACACACAAAAAGTCTAATTGATTTTAAGTGTTAAGCATTGATTTTTATTGGCTTGAATTACTCAAAAATGGTACGGATGTGTAACTTATGGTGTTTGGAAGATACGAAAGACAAGAAATACTTTAGAGAATTTGTGAAAAAGGAAACTAGATTCTTCAAATAGAAAGAAAAGTTCTTCAAATCTTTGTAAATGAAAACTCCTCAAAATAGTATTCCAAGATTCTATGATGCAAAATTTTCCTAGAATGAGGTTTTCATTTTACAATGAAAACTACTAAACTTTCAGGGAAGTAGCAAGAAATGAAATTTGAAAACGAGCTATTTTCTTTTGTAAAAACACAACCTATGCTACAATTACCAAACTAGATGCATAATTGAATGCAATGTTTTTTTTATTTTTCGAAATGCTTAGAAAATAAAAACAGATGTAAAAGATATTTTTTTGTTCTTCAAAGCATAAAATAGATAAAGAGAAAAATAAAACCCAAGATTGATACAGACCCTAAACCACTACCTGAACACAGAGACTCACAAGAATCCACATGAGGATCTAACGCTTATAGGTCAACTCTAAACCTCTAAAGAAAACAAAAGAAGATGAAGAAACAAAAGGGGTTCTTTGCAAAGAGAAAGTTAAATTGAAACTTTGACCCAACCAAACACCACTAACAGAGACCCTAAAGAGTTCCAGAAGGCCTGAGAAGCATAAAGCTTCTTGTTAGGAAAGAAAAACAATTTTTTTTTTTAAACCTTCCAAAATACAGAGGCGCGGGTTGTTCTCAAGCAACCTGCATAAGTATGTGGGTTGTATACTATGAAGACTGCATATGTATGCAAGATAAATAGAGTATAGGGCACGTACACCTCTGAAAACTTTCAGAAAGAAAAACATCTTGTAAAAATGACCGRGTAGAGAAGGATGGTAGGCACCTGGAATGTGACCAGAGACCCTAAATTRACTCAGTAAACCTAAAAAACTCAGAAAGAAACTTAAAAAAGGATGAATTAAACCAAAATCTCCCACTAATACCCTAGAGAGACTCCCCAGTGGAGTCGCCAATTATTCTATGAGGAAAATCCCCTTATATTGGGTCTAGGTACAAGCAGAGCACTGACTTCCCTTAAAACATTGTTCTACCCTTAAGCTACCCCAAAACTATATAAATTGAATGAAAAGAGAGAGGGAAGAAGGTTAGTGGATGCATCTTTAGTCCTTGTGACTGGTGTAGACCTCTTTCGTCTTTGCAACTTCCTATACTGTGGGTCTCCTCCCAAAGTTGACCTGCAAAATCTTAGGAAAACAATGCTACAACACATACAATATCTACTCATCACTTTCAATGTTCATATATAGACATAGATGCATAAATCAATAAAATCATAAAGAAATAATTTTTTGGGACAAGAATGAACTCTGTTATTAAGTTTCAAGACAAAAATGATTACAATCTTTGTCAACAATCGCTCCACAAACCAGGTCTGGGCTCCTCTATCATGGATCCAAGTGCATCAATTCCATGCTTTATTCTCAGAACTAAATTATCACTTGGGAAAGGAGAAAGGGTTGTATAGGGACAAAGGGATGGAGGGGAATGTTGAGGCCAAAACTCAAAATAGGATGCAAAACTTGGGCTAAGAAGAGGAAGGAATTTTGGCATAGTTTTCTTATTCTCTTGCTTGTCTTGTCAAATGACACCCCAAGACCTCTTTTTGTATGAGAAAAATATGGTTATTCGATTTGGGGATGGGCTACAAGGGGTAAAATGGTTAGGAAACCCTCGATTGCCTGTAAAGTTCGTTGAATTCCTTGCGATTTTGTATTTTTTATAAATTTTGGAGGTAAACGTGGGATAACTAGCATGCATCTCGCGTATGTACGCGGGATAACTAGTATGCATCACGTGTGTGTATGAAGGCTATCAGTTTAGCAGGGCATGTACATGTTCCAAAAAATGGTTTTTTAAGAATAAGCCTCAACAATATTTTGGCAAATTATGTAAGTGGAAAGGCCAATGTTTTGCATGCATAGGTAAGGCATTTTTGGACTATAACACCATGGATGTGGAAAAAGTTTTCTCTCCTCATTCTATTGAGGGGTAGAAAGCTTGATATAGTGTACCACCTTGAATGGTTTCATGTTTTTTAGAATAGTTAGTTTTTTGGGAAAATTTGTAAATCAAGTTACTTGCAGAAATACTTGAATGCATGTATAGAGAAGGTGATTGATCCAAAAAGATCTTTTAATGACTATGGATGAGTTTTAAAACATGTGTTATTTTACCATTTAGGAATTTGATTAAAGATGAAGAATTAATGATGATGGCAGCCATAAATAAATATATAGATCTGGAAACAAGCATGAAGAAACAACAAACCATAAACAACAAAGTTGATAATGGAGTTTGAAAATCTCGCCTACGTCTCTGGGTCTTTGTCTCAGTGGGTGAGGCTTTCTTATTTCTCTTCAAATATTCAAAAGTACATCATAAAAGTGCCAAAAGGATTACAAAATGAGCTAGTTTTGTTCTTTTATTTCTCGAGAACCCATAAAAAATGATGGCACTGAAAACAAATGAACGAAGCTCCCATAAATGGCCTGCAAAGTTGCTCTCCTCAATGGATTCCCTGCATAAAAATGGCTTTGTCTCTTCAATTATTCAACATTTTCCTATTTTGAACCTCTCTTCAAGCTTCCAAAAACATTTGGTTTATATAGGCTTGAAGTTGACAACAAACTCCCAACTTCCCCCCAAGATCTGGCCTAAAAAATGGGCTAAGATCCTCCAAAAATGGACTAAATCTCCCAAAACTAGCTTAAAATCCATTAAAAATCATATAATAATGTTTTAAAACCCACTTTAGGACAAAATTAAGGGCACAACCCCTGAAACTTGGGCCCCTGGTCATGTGCGCAACCTCCAAGTGTCCATGGGATAACGCTGGCTTGTTGGCCCTCTTAATCGTCGATCCATGGTCATATGGCGTGACCCATGTGGCCACACCCTTATCTCTTCATGCGCCCCTTTGCAGTTTAGCTCCTGGTCAAATCCGTTGGTTACACGTCCTGGTTGGTGGGCTAGCCCGACTGACCGGGCACTAGACCCATTTATCTGTGCGCCAAAGCAGAGTCATATGTAAAATGAACATACGAGTGTGAATGCACCGGGGCTACAAGCGAAAACTGAGCTAAACCATACACAATCTGCACCAAATTTTAAGGCATGGGCCTTGGTCATATTACAATGGTCCTATGGTAGAGCTAGGGATTGGGGCTAGGCCCCAGCCCTTTATCCACCCGATTTTCTTTGTTGTAAGCTTAAATATTAAATTTCCACTATATTTATCAAGACATAAAGTGGGAGAGCTAGTAGCCCGACCCTGCCAAAGCAGTCGTTGCCCAGAATGGAGGTCACGGGTTTGAATCCCTGGGATTCCATACCATTTTTTCCAAATAACCAATGAATGGGTGCCACATGGCAGCCCAATACTAGGCCACGTGGCACCATACCATTTGCCAAGGATGAGGACATGTGTCAACCAAACATTCAACTACATGTTTTCCCACATGTCCACCTTATTAGCCTACCAATCTAGTCAGCATTACTGCCATGTCACCCATATGACTTGTACAGTCAGCTGCCATGTTAGAACTGTATGAAATGTACGGACTGCACAGTCATCAACTTTTGCTTGTTTGAAAAAATGAATATACCGCGATATCTTTCACATACATTGTTTTTTTTAGCCCATTCAGGTTGCATTGGGTTCGTATCGACGATGTCTATGCACACGTCCATTTTGAAGCCATTATGATAAATTTGATTTTTAGGCCTTCCTGGACCCATTTTGGTTCTTGGATCCATTTTGGATCACACCTCCCCACTAAAGACCTTTTGGTCCTCCAAAATGATACTAATTAGTCATCAAGTGTGGGATAGACCACTCTACTTGTTCTCTATCTTTGAACTTTTTCCTGTGCACCTATCTCATCAAGATCAACTGTAAAACAATCATGATAATTGACAACATATTGTTAGCCACTTGTACTCTGTCACATCTTATTGAAGCCACTATCATCCATGTTGACAACATTACTAATAATAACATCATAAATATGACTACAAATGAGCTAATATGGTTTTAATACTTGCACGACATTAGCTTATCTTGAAGCAAAGTGTGATTGATCTTCCATTCTACAATCATCTCCATTTCTTTCTTAAGAGAAATTACTTGATTTGAAACAATTATAGATGTGTTTCTGGCATGAGTTGTCTTTCTTAATTGTTCCATTGTTTGAAGAGATTGATTTTCCTTTAAATTATGAGCATGTACAACATATTCTTTTCCTATTTTGGTTAAGTGATATTGATTATGTTCTTTGTAGAATATTGCTTTGTGATCATACAAATAAGGAGTGCCTAAGACCATTCCACATTCATTTAGTGGCACCACATCATATGTTACTTGATCCACAAACTTAGATGAAATTGCAAACTTTGATGTGCATTGCTTTGTTATGCGCAATTTATGATTTTTGCTTATCCATTTAAGTGAGTAGGGTTTATGATGCATCGAGTGTTTAATCCCAATTGTTTAATCACTTCCTATGAAATAGATTGAGATCCACTATATATCAATGTGTCGACCTTAGTATGTCTCATTATGACCCTTATGTGAAATAATTTTCTTCTAGAATCAAATCCATCACCAATTTTACTTGTCAAACCAACTGCTGATAATTTAGATTCATCACCTAAATCTGATCCTAGGTTTGTTGGCCATGTTGCTGCTGCAACTGTTTGCCTCCATTTCCTCTCTTTGAACCACTTCGGTCTCTTCTCAGGATGAAATTGACAACAACGGTCCTCATCATGACCTTCTTTCTTGCAATGCTTGGATGAGGGCTTCTCTTCCTTTCTTGCCACTGAATTTGCCTTCTTTTTATTCCACTTCCTTTTTTCCTCTTTTCTTGAAGATGATTCCCTTGATACACCAAATCTTGTTTTCCCTACCTCAATGTATGTTTCTTGAACATAAACCTAATCAATATTAGTAGTTCCAAACATAAATACAGTGTTACGAATATGTGTAGGTAAACCTCCTATATACTTCATAGTATTTTCTTGGGTATGTAAAGGAATATCTAACATCAATTCCATCTTACCAAAGTCATCTGTGTATTCTTGCATTGTTTGTCCTTTTCTTAGTTTAATACCTTGCCATTCAATTAAGGCCTTCTCTTTATAACCCAAAGGATAAAGTTGCTTTCTAAGTGCATAAATAAAAACTTTCCATGATGGAAATACATTACCCACTTGTTGCGTGCCATTTTTCAACTTTGTTTGCCACTAGATGAGTGTTGTGCTTGCAAGTCGAAGCTAGGCCAATTTGATTTGAGTTGCCTCATCCTTGAATTGTTGCACACTGCAATAAACCTCCATCTGTCTAACCTAGTTATCAAGCTTCTCTGCATTGACTTCACCATCATACATAAGTAATTCAAATTCCACATCAATCTTAAGTAAATGAATATCTTGTTTATGTTTATGGGAATGTTTTCTTGTGGTGGATTTAGAACTTGAAATTGAAGAAGAAGAAGTTGATGGAGAAGAAGGAGATGAAGTAGGAGTTTGAGGAGGATCCTCTCCTTCTTCATTTTTGACCTTTGAATATTCACCTAGAATCAATCTCTTCCTTTCCAAGTAATCCTCATATAGAACCTTCATCACAATTCACCCTTTCCCTGATAATCATGCAAACTCAAAAACCAACCGTCAACTAGCTCTGATACCACTTGATTCGAAAAGATCTTTTAATGAATATGGTTGAGTTTTAAAACATGTGTTCTTTTATCATTTAGGAATTTGATGAAAGCGAAAGAATTAGTGATGAAACATGGCAGACATAAATCAATACAAAGATATGGAAACAAACATGAAGAAACAACAAACCATAAACAACAAAGTTGATAATGGAGTTTGGCAATCTCACCTACGTCTCTAGGCCTTTGTCTCAGTGGGTGAGGCTTTATTATTTCTCTTCAAAAATTCAAACATACATCATAAAAGTGCCAAAAATATTACAAAATGAGCTATCTGTGTTCTTCTAGATCTCAAGAACCCATCAAAACTAATGACATTGAAAATGGATGAACGAAGCTCCCAGAAATGGCCCACAAAGTTGCTCTCCTTGATGGATTCCCTGCATAAAAATGGCTTTGGCTCTTCAATTATTCAGCATTTTCATGTTCTGAACCTCTCTTCAAGCTACCAAGAACCTCTAGTTTATATAGGCTTTAAGTTGACAACAAACTTCCAACTTGCCCCCAAGACCTAGCCTCCAAAAGGGCCCAAGATTCTCCAAAAATGGATTAAATCTCCCAAAACTAGCTTAAAATCCATTAAAAATCATATAATAATGTTTTAAAACCCACTTTATGCCAAAATTAAGGGCCCCACCCCCGAAACTTGGGCCCCTGGTCATGTGAACGCCCTTCAGGTGTTTTTGGGATAGCACTGACTTGGTGGCCCCCTTAACCATCAATCCCTTCTCATGTGGCTTGGCCCATGTGACCACACCCTTATCTCTCCACATGCCCCTTTGCATTTTAGCTCCTAGTCAAATCTGTTTATTATGCGCTCTAGTCGATAGGATAGCCTGACCGACTGGGTGCTAAACCCACTTATCCGTGCACCAAAGCAGGGTCATATGCAAAACAAACATATGGGTGTGAATGCATCGGGGCTGCAAGAAAAAACTGAGCTAAACCATACACAATCTGCGCCAAAGGTTAAGGCATGGGACTAGGTCAAATTACAATGGTCATATGGTAGCATTGGTGGCTGGGTCTAGGCCCCATCTCTTTATCTGCCCGACTTTCTTTGTTGTAAGCTTAAATATTAAATTTCCACTATAGTTATCAAGACATAAAGTGGGCGGGTTGGTAGCCCGACCCTGCCAAAGCACTCATCACCTGGACCGGAGCTCACAAGTTTGACTCCCCGAGAGTTCATACCATTTTTCCCAAATAACCAATGAAGGGGTGCCACTTGGTAGCCGAAGACTGGGCCACGTGGCACCATACCATTCAACAAGGATGCGGACATGTGTCAACCAAAAATTCGACCACCTATCTGCCTACATGTCTGCCCTGTCAGCTTGCCAGTCTAGTCAACATCAATGCCACATCACCTATACAGTCATACATCTTGTATAGTTAGCTGCCATGTTAGCATTGTATGGATTGTACGGACTACACAATCATCAATTTTTGCCTATTTGACAAAACGAACAGACTGTGGTATCTTTCGCATACAGTGTCTGTTTGAGCCCGTTCAAGTTGTGTTGGGTTTGTATAGGTGATGCCTATGCACACATCCATTTTGAATCCATTCTGAGCACTTTTATTTTTAGGCCTTCCTGGACCCATTTTGGTTCCTAGATCCATTCTAGATCAGTGATCCTAATTATATTGAGAATGAAATGAGATACAAAGAAAAATATAGAAGAGAAAAAATAAATACAGAGAAACCTAATGTCTATTAATGAATAAAATAACATAATATTGTAGAACACAGATTGGCTTCTAAGGTTTCCAATAGAGGTGGGAAATATGGTCAAAGAATCTCCACATTAAATAATAGGTGCAAGCCAAGGAAAGGAGGAATACTCAATTCGAAATAATTGTCACCCATAACCTTGGTGATGGTGTAATGTCTGCATTAGAGTGGTATAAGATTCCTATTGGGGCCTGTAAGGTGATATTTATTCAAATTGCATCACACCTTGTCACCAACTTAAAACTTGTGAGGAACTCGATGTTGGTCATGTCTCTACGTATACTTGGCATTGGCATTATCCAAGATATGATGAACCTATTGTTGGAGGTGTTGGATCCATTCAATGAATTTGGATACTATGTATGCCTCCGTCTGAGTGTGGGTCGAGGACTCTGTCAAGGAAGCTTGAATGGGAAAAGTTACATCAATGGGGGTCAATGTTTGGAACCCCAAGCACACTTGAAATGGGATGTGACCAATAGAGTTGTGGAGGCATGTGTTATAGCTATGTTGAACATATGGGAGGCTCTCATCCCATATACATGTATTCTTTAATTTGTACATGTACAAGATATGCACAATCACCTTGTTGACAACCTGTGTTTGTCCATTTTTTTAGGGATGAAAGGAAGTATATTTAGTCAACATGATATCCATCAGAGACCATAGGTTTGACAAAAAGTTGCTAAGGAATGTGGTGTTCCTATCTAAAATGATGGTCCATCATAGCCCAAAATGAACCCAAACATGTGCAAATAATATTTTAGCAATGGCCTTGGTTGTGATACTCTTTTTATAGGGTGTCAAATGGCCATCTTAGAGAATAGGTCGATGACCACAAAAACATAATTGTGACCATGTTTGGTGGAGGGAAACCCTAAAATTTAATCCATGGAGAGAGACTCCCAGGGTTGGTTTGGTGTAGGGAGATGAGTGTATAACCCCTTCTTCTTGATGTATGGTTGAGAAATGGTACAAGCAGTTCATGACCCCAAAGTGCTAGTATAAATTCTTCTTAAGTACTCATACTATCATCTCAACCCCAAAGTGCCCTACCACCTGATTGTAATTTTCCTCTCAAATTAGCTTTTCACGCTCTCTTGAAGGAAAACAAATATGTCTAAGATATCACAAGAGAGCATCCTAGAGGTGGAAGTCTAGAAAGTAGTAGCGAATTATGAGTCATTGTTGTGTAATTTTCACCACCTAGAGGTCTCATGCCTGCATCAGTTAAGAACTATGGTGAGGGACACAACCAAGGGATGACTGAGGAAATGAACAACATGGTTGGTGATACCCTTCCTGTACTTAATATTTAGGTGAAATTTTTACAGGTATGTGGACCATTTCTAATGGAAACCATCCTGTAGATTTTCTTGTGTCTGCATGAATTTCATATGCTTGTGATTAGTGTGGATGATTGTTTCATTCCCATAATGTAATGCTTCCATTGTTGGAATTCCTTCACAATGTAGTACATCTCTTTGTCATAATTGGGATAGCTATGAAAAAAATAAAATAGTGTTTCATTATTGTAGGAAACTGGATATCCCTACTGAGTGAGGATGGAACTAATAGCATAGTCAGATGCATATGTCTCGATATTGAATGATTGTCGTAGATATGGAAATGAGAGGATCGGTGCGTAACATAGGTGGTGTTTAAAATCCTAGAATGCTTTACTCTATGATTCAAACCATATTGGATTTATCTCACCCTTTGGTCACTTAACTTAAGGGATAAGCTATATAAGAGAAACCCGACATGAACATGTGGTAGAAGTTGGTGAGGCCCGAGAAGTTGAAAATCTATGTTAGAGTCGTTGGGGTTGTCCAATTTCAAATTAATTGGATCTTGGTTGGGTCCACATGCACCCCATGTGTTGTGCCTCTTTCGTCACCTTAGTGAGAAAAATAGAGGTGCTTGCAAGCTCAGTTGGGTCTGTAGAGCAGGACAGCTGCAAGGAAAAGAGTTAGGGAAAGAAAATAAAAACTACAATTAAGAATTAAACTAAGAAATGCAATAACAACTAAATTCATGAGCATAGGGACATAGAAACAAAAAGAAACATAAGACCCATGTCACCAATGTTGAGGCTGATCTATTAGTGAAACAATACACCAAGAAGAAAGGGGACTATGAGTCCCTTCTTCCTCCAAGGGAGGGCTCTTGGACCCCCACTAGCTAGCTCTTCTTACAACAAAGAAAAATGGAAAATGATGAAAGAAATCTTTACAAATCCATTCAATGGGTGAGATGGATTGTCCAATGAAATGGTGCTAATATGCTCTTGACAAGGATGGAGTCCTCAAGAGGATAGAGGCACCATAACATTACTTTGAATTCCTTGAAAAATGAGGTACATCCATGGCCTTTTTATAACATTCCTTTGAGATATTGTTTAACTGCTTCGTAGTGTGAAAAGAGGCTAATTAGGGCATTTCTAGATTTTTGACCAGCCACCCAGTCGAATCCAGTCTATATTTGAGGGTCAAATCGGCTTGGGAGCTGAACCATAAGTGGGTGGTGTTAACTCCTCAAATAAATCAGTGGATTTTATTTGATTTTAGATGATAGGTTGGGTTCTAAATTTGATTTTTAAATTTCTATACATAGGTTAGAGAGTCTGTATTTCCAAAATAATCTCAAAAGAAATGTTGATTTTGGTTCGGTCAAGAAAATGGCAAAATAGCAGGTTTCGGTGGTTTAGGCGAGCCTCCATTGTGCTCATTAACCACCGAAAGTTCTCATTTTCGGCAGATAAGGGGTCGAAGCAGAAGGCAAGTAACCACCGAATGTGTTTGAACGGGAAAAACGAAAGCTCATGCTTTCGCACGAGCCAAATGTCAAAAATCGGTGCAATGATTAGAAATACAACTGCCGAAAGCTCGCATTGCGGGAGATGATGCACATTCGTGGCGTCCACCCGAAAGGTTCGAAGCACCTGTGTCTTATCCATTGCATTGATCATTTCAAATCCACACAGAGCGGTTATTGGAAGGTATGATTGCACRAAGCTCCCTCCATTTCAGTGACAAGGATGCCAGCCATCATTACTAGGTCATTCCTTCATCGGAAAACTCGATGAGTTATAATGAATCCCGAAGATCGCTGAAGACAACCACAAGATCGCGATTTTATCAGCAAATCGTATTTTCAAAATCCTGATCCCGCGTTCTCTGGCGATTTTCAAAGGGTCTCCGAGTTCAGCAAGCATCCCGAGTCAAGGAAACCTGGTCGGGTTATCAGGTAAGATCGGAAACTATTCTCTTTCAAAGTTTCAAAAATTCAATTGCCCCCCTGAAAATATGAAGTTTCGGCATTCCTCATCTAGATTGTCATCTAAGAGTAGGTCAGTGTTTTATTGAATTCATTAATCCTATGCTTTGTCACCCGATTTCACTGGTTTTTCATAAGTGGTATCGACTGTATTCCTATTTCCCAGAGCCATTGCCTCCCGAACACTTTGATTCCCACAGTATCAGGTACAGTTGACATCGAGTCATGTCAAAAGCAAGTCCTGCGTTGAGATCCGAAGTGGATGGCATGTGGTATTTTGAAGCTCATCCAGAGGTCGCAAAGTGTTTTAAATAGGCCGGAGTTTTCACATACTGTAAAAAATTGACAACCTTTCACCAACAAGTGGCCGAAGCATTTGCCCTATCCTATGATGGAAGGATTTCTAAAATAGGCAGGGAGGAGTTTATTATAGATGAAGCATCTATTTCTGAATACAAAGGGTTATCCAGAACAGGGGACTGTTGGTTTAAAACCTCCTCACCTTCAAATGTTGAATTCAGGTCCTATTTGTTACCAGTACATAAAGCGTTGACTTGGAAGAAGGATATTCCCATGTCCTATCTTGAATCAAAGTGGCAGTCCCTGCTGAGGGCGATTTTGGTGTATATCACCTGTGAGGGGCGCTACAACAGAGTAATGTATTACCATTTTAAACTGCTGAACCATTTCACAGGCAGAGAACACATAAACATGCCTTACTTCTTTCATAAAGCCCTGATTAAGATGGAAAGACAGGTGAAAGCCCAGCCTGCTAAAGTTATAAGCAGATTATCACATCAGGGGTTGATTACCCTCCTTGTGAAAGAATCTCTGCAGAGGAAACAAATTGAGTGGGGTTTCTTTTTTTTTTGGAATGAGTTTCAAACAGAAAGACCTCCAGAGATAAAAGCTAAGAAGGCTAGAATTAAAAAAGATCCTACTCCCAAGAGTAGTCACAGGAGGAGGAAAGAAATCTCAATGCCCATAGATTCTATAAAAACATCACCCAGCAAGAAGGGAGGAATCAAGAGGAAATTACAGTTTGAAGATAAAAACCCTGTCACAGGAAAAAACCTTCTCAATCTACCTTATAGTGACTCTGATTCAGAGCAGGGGATGGAAAAAGCACAGGACAACTTGCAGATCAAACAGGATGCAAAATTGAAGATAAATCTAACTCCATTAAATCTTCCAGAGACCCACAGGCAACCAGAAGCAGAAGCCTCCTCAAGCAGGCCTAACAAAGGTAAGACAAAGAAGATCAATAAGCTCCTAAGAGAGATTTATGAGATGGAAGTTCTGGAGAGGGTGATCAAAAAGGCCAATGCAGATCTCACTGACAGAAATGCTGAACTGTTTAAAACGAATCAAACTCTTAGAGAAAAACATGATAAAATCAAAGATAGAAACAAAGATTTGATCAGAGAAAATATGAGACTCTACAGGCAGCTCAGGATTTTGAGGCTCAAGTTAAAGAAGTTTGAAGCACCTGAAGAGGAACAAACTAGATTGGATACTTTGGCTAATTTAGCCACAACAATTATAGATGTATCAGAACTCCCTACACAGTCAGCACAAGTTCGTAGGTCTGCACAAACCAGGACTGCAGCATCTAAGAAAGTTTGAGTATTAAAAGAGGATTCAATATGAACATTTTTGCAATTTTGAAACTCTTCAAAGTTTAACTTTCAGTGGTTTAGGCGAGCCTACGATGTGCTCATTAACCATTGAAAAAGGGTGCTTTCGGTGGATAACTCACCCAAAAACTTTCCCAGACAACCACTGAAAGCCTATGTGTCCAGAATTGGACAAGTTTTTACACAGGTCAAAGATTTTTGAGATGAAAATATTCGAGATATTTTCCAATGAATGTCTAATGAATTATCAAGTCCAGCCCAACAATTATTTTTGACATATTAGGGAGAAAGGAGTTATTTCAAAGGTTATGGACATTTTTAATTAAGACAGAAAGAAGGACACCTGGCCACATCAGCAAATTCGACTTAGTCTCTATTTGAAAGTCATCATGTAGCCTTGGGAGGTTGTTCTACACTGCACCAACAATCAACAGAGAGAAATCTGGGATTGTCCTCATTTTGGGGAAGCATCCCACTTATTTTGCAACAGATTTTGACTTACTATTTTTATCTGATTTGATCCATGTTTTCAGGATCTTAGAACTACTTTGTAATGCTATAAATATTATAATAGAAGATGAACCAAGGGTTCGATTTTGGGTTCTACATGCTACTACTGTAAGAAGACTTATTCTTATTATATGAAAAATTTCAAGCTTCCCTCAGTTGTGTTGTCAGACTTCTCTTTTCTGTTCTCTGATATCTTATGAGTGAATGTTCTTTATCGATACTTATTCAATCTGCATGTGACTGTCATCTCACTAATTTATTGGTTAAGTTGAGAATCATAAGTTATTTCCTTAGTTATTAAACCCATTGTGCTTGTTTTATATGAGTATAGTCTGGTTCAATAGCTATCTTCTCTACCTTTTAATCAAACCTTGTCTGATTGCATTACTAGAAGGCCTTGTGAGATTTTATATTTCTAGACAGTCTTGGAAACACAGTCCAGTCCCTAGATATTCATCTTGATCCAAAAACCACATCAAATATTAAGAAAATATTTCCCAAAAAGAGTTAGTTACCAGGCATCTCCGACTTACAGCCTAGGATAGTTTCCTGGAGTGATAACAAATTGGCGCTGTTGCCGAGGAGAGGAGATTAAAGCTCAGCTTCTCTGGGAGACGACATAGATCTAATTCTTGATGATAGACAAGAAGTAGACACTATCAGGTTGTACATTTTCTATCTGGTGACTCCATTGAAACGAAGTGGATCCCAAACGAGCTCACACCAGGGCAAACCCAGAAGGCCCATTGACAACATCAGTTTCTGATCCAGAGAATATCATCAGCAAGGGAAAAGCTTTGCAAAGACAGGCTTCTGGATCTGCAAGTGCAATTGATTCAGGTATTCCAACTGATACTCATCCTTTCATATCTAAAAAGTATTTGGTTGAATCCCCTGCTTAAACTCAAAATCCCCAAGAAATAAAAAATTCATCTCAAGTTTCTAATGTAGAAGAACCTTCTTTTTCTTCTAATATTACTGATTATGTCCTTGAGATTGACATTTCATCCCATCCAAAAGAACTGAATACTGAATCCTCCCAACAGAAAGAAAATTCCTCTTCATCTTCTTTTGATTCATCACCTATCAAACCTTCGAAAGGTGTTTTACACACTTACACTAATCTTCCTGTCCTTGAAGAAATTCTCCATGATCTGTCCTTTAAGGGTGAAGATAATCTAGCATTGTTTCTTGGTCAGTTTTATAAAGCCTCTTATTTTCCACCTACTTCTAAAACTTCTGCTCAGGGTGAAGTAAGACAACCATTCTATTCTAACTCAGGAAATTCATCTCCTCCATCATCTCCTACGTGTTCCTCATCTCCTCCATCATCTCCTGCAAGTTCTTCGTCTGTATCAATCACCAAGACTGCCATGGATGCCCCTTTGACTAGGATGGAACAAATCTTTGCAAACAGATATGCCCCACTTGTCTTGCCAAATCCCGTCTTCCATGCCAACAGGTGACTACCAGAAATATATGCCAAAGTTTACAGGAGCAGGGGAGTACACTGCTGAAGAACACATTGAAGCTTTTTATGCTTATGCAGAAAACATAAACATTTCGGAAGAAGATGTGTGGACTAGAGTTTTTGTTCAGAGTTTGGATGGCCAAGCCCAAAAGTGGTTCAAAGAACTACCAGCAAATTCAATCACTGGTATTGAACAATTAGATGAGGTTTTCCTGAAACACTGGGGAGAAAGAAGAGATCTGTTATACTACATTTCTGAGTTTGGAAATTTGAAGAGAGGAGATGGAGAATCGGTCTCGAACTTTATCAAGAGATTCAATATAATGTTTGGTAATATCCCTGCAGAGATTAAACCAAGCGATGCATCAACAAAGATCACATTCTCTGCTGCATTTGATGCAGAGTTTTGTCTTATCCTTAGAGAAAGATGATCAACCACGCTTGCTTTAATGCAAGATGTTGCTCTCAAGGTTGAGTCTAATATTATAGCATCAAAAAAGATTAAAGGAAGGACTGAGAAGAAGAAGTCTGTTGTTGATCCCTCCTCTTCTTCTAGTAGTAAAATGGAAAAGATGGCTAAGATGCTGGATGATCTGACATCCGAAATGTCAAATTTGAAGGTTCAAAATCAGCAACCAGCAAGGGCAAAAGAACCAAATACTTTTGTCCCCAAAAATACAAATGCTTTTCCTTACAGAAGGAATAATCCACAAGTTTAAATCCTTCAAAGAGATAGAAATCTAGTTGATGATCAGAGGGTCAGACCACCTTTTCAAAATTCAGTATTAGATGAATACCAACAACCCCCCCACGATGAGCTTGAATATGCTGACGATATAAACTATTTCAGTGACGAAAATGATTCTTCATTTTTGACACAGGTAGACTATGAAGAAGCTCTAATGGATCAGCAAATTCAAGAGGCAGGTGCTGAAGGAGCGATCTACTTGACAAATGATCAGAAAGGGTACAACTTAAGGTCCAAGAAGAATGTCACCCCAAAAGCACCCATTGCTGCTCCTATGGAGGACAAAGAAGATTATGCTCCTATGAAGAGTAAAGAGGTTGCTGCCAAGCAGCCTCTCACTCTTGAAAAACAGACCCCCCTTCCAGCAAAACAACTGAAGAAACAAATTCAGCCCCCAGTCAAGGAGCAAGTCAGTCTCAAGGATCCTCTCAATGAGGTAAAGGTTTCAGACAGACCATCTTTTTCTTTCAATTTTGAATCAGAAATTCAAAAGTTCAAGATACCAATGCCTTTAACTGAACTCATGAAGAATGAAGCCTTTAAAACAGCCATTTTAAAGTCTCTTGAGCCTAAGTCCCCTCCATCAGATGATTTCGTTAACCTACAAGATGATAAGCCTAAAGTGACCATAGGGCCCATGATAGAAGACCGTGACGATTCTTGTCCACCATTTTACATATCCTTAAATGTCCACGAAAAAATCCTTCACAATTGTTTACTTGATTCTGGGGCATCACATAACCTTATGCCAAAGGTGGTGATGGATGAGCTTGGTCTCGAAGTCACCAAACCATATCAAGATCTGTTCTCCTTTGATTCTAGAAAGGTCAGATGTCTCAACCTCATCAAAGACATGGTCATTAACCTGGCTCAACTGCCAATGAGGAGCATGGTTATGGATGTGGTGGTTGCTGATATTCCACCTAAGTTTGGGCTACTTTTGTCTCGTTCACGGGGAAAAAGATTAGGAGGCACATTGCAGATGGATCTGTCCTATGCTACGATTCCAGTGTTTGGGGGGGAAATGAAAAGACTTTACAGGGAAAACCAGCTTGCTTATATCATCAGCAATGGAAAGAATTCTGTCAATCATCCTATCTATGCTGTGGATACAGATTTTGGTTCATGCATCCTTCAGATTGATGATGGTCAATCAACTCCTATGTAGCTAGTGAAGCCTATTGAACAGCAAGTTGAAGGTGAAAAAATTGCAGTGTGGAATATGTACTTCGATGGGGCCAGCACTAAAGACTCAGCAGGTGCGGGGGTAGTTCTGATCTCTCCTTCAAAGGAGATTGTATCTTTGTCTTTCAAGCTAGACTTTAGAACCACTAACAACATAGCCGCGTATGAGGCTCTGTTGTTGGGATTAAATGCAGCCAAAGAGATGGGTATAAAAGGTTTGAAAGTATTGGGAGATGCAGACCTCATTGTACAACAGGTAAACAATGCCTTTCAAGCTAAGCATATCAGATTAAAAGCTTACAGAGACGAGGTATGGAAGCTGCGTGATTCTTTTTCTGTTTTTGAAATTTCATACATACCAAGGGATATGAATCATCTTGCTGATTCTCTTGTTGTTTCAGCCAGCACATTCATTCCTCCCATGCCCCCTAAGCTCAGCTATGAGATTCAAGTAAAATATCGACCCTCCTTACCTGATAATGTCAAATATTGGAAAGTCTTTGAAGATGATGATGAACTCAGCAGATTTCTCCAAGTGGTAGATGAGTTTTTTGATTTGCACATTGATCAGCAGAATCTTAATGAAGAAGAATCACAGGAACCTGAGCTAAAGAAGAAGTTGGGCCAGCATGACGTTATTCAGTTACCAAACAATTATATACCCCGAGGTTTGGTACCCCTGGAAAGGATGTTTGATCAGAATGATGTCCCTTACCAGCCAGACAAAAAGGAGGAAGATCCAGTTGTTCAAGAGCATAACATAGGAGGTAAAATCCAGCCCAAGTTTATTAATTTGTCTTCTGAATTGACTGTTGATGAGAAGTCAAAATATTGTAGTGTTTTGAAGGAATTTTTCGATGTGTTTGCTTGGAAATATAGTGATTTAAAGACTTATGATCCCAATATTATTCAGCATAAGATACCTCTTGAAAAAGACACTATTCCTTTCAAGAAAAAACTTAGGTCTATCTGTCCTCTTCTACTTCCAGTGATTGAGAGAGAAATTAAAAAACTCCTAGATGCCAAGATCATAGTTCCCTTGAGATATTCCAAATGGATTGTCAATCTGGTGATCGTAAGGAAGAAGAATGGTGAGGTCAGACTATGTGTAGATTTCAGAAACTTGAACAAATGCTCTAAGAAGGACAACTATCCTCTTCCTAAGATGGAACACTTGTTATAGAGGATTTCAGGGGCAAAGGTCATGTCTTTTCTTGATGGCTTTTCCGGTTACAATCAGATTTCTGTCCACCCTGACGATCAGGAGAAGACTGCATTCACCACTCCTTGGGGTACCTTTATGTACTCCAAGATGCCCTTTGGATTAATGAATGTCGGGGACACATTCCAAAGGGCCATGGATATAGAATTTGTGGGAGAAAAATACAATTTCATCCTCATATACCTTGATGACATTACAGTATATTCCAGCATCCATGAGGAGCATCTGAAACATCTGAAAAAAGTATTCTTAAAATGCAGACAGTTCGGGATCTCATTGAATCCCAAGAAATCCCAGTTTTCTATAAGAAAGGGTAAGATCTTGGGTCGCATCATCTCAGCTGAAGGTGTAATGATTGATCCAGAACGAGTGGAGGAAATTCAAAAGTTGTCCTTACCGAGGTCAAAGAAGGACATTCAGTCACTGCTCGGTAAGATAAATTTTGTCAGAAGGTTTGTGCCCAATTTTGTTGAATTAGTCAAACACATAACATGCATGCTGAAAAAGGGGGCTGAGATAAAATGGATAGACAACGCGAGAAACTCTTTTCGGGATATCAAGCAAGTGATCATCAAATCTCCGATTCTAATTAGCCTAGATTACAACGAGACTTTCTATGTCTTTTCTTTTGCTTCTTATGACATAGTGGCAGTAGTCCTGCTTCAGAAAGACAAGGAAAATTTTGATCACCCCGTGGCTTTCTTCAGCAAGACACTCAGGGATGCTGAACTAAGGTATGACCCTATCGAGAAACAAGCTTATGCTCTCATAAAATCTTTAAAATCATTCAGGATTTATATCCTTCATTCAAAGGTCATCGCATATGTTTCTTCGTCTTCTGTAACAGATGTTTTGACTCAGCCGGATATTGACGGAAAGAGGGCGAGATGGATTGCAAAGATGATTGAGTTTAATATTGAAGTGAAGCCCACCAAAATGGTAAAAGGCCAGGGCCTTGCCAAGATTTTAGTGGAGGAAAATCATAAGTTGCTGGATATTAATTTTATAGCAGAAATTTCAGAAAATTCACAGACAGAGTTGGCAGTGGAAGGGCAGCATGACAGTCAGCAAGTGGCAGAGTACTTGTCTTCCTGTAAATGGTATTCTGGCATCATACATTTTCTGCAAAATCTTGAAGTTCTTCCTGAACTCAGTTTGACTCAAGCTCGATCTCTCAAGCTCAGAGCTATCAAATTCTGCATTTCTAATAATCTGTTATATTGGAAGGACCCTGCTGGTTTGCTTCTCAGGTGTTTAGATAAGCAAGAGTTCGTCGAAGTGACCCATCAGTTTCATTCAGCCGTTTGTGGTGGTCATCATTATTGGAAGACTACTGCCCATAATATCCTGAGGTCCGGATATTATTGGCCTTTCCTCTTTGCAGATGTGTGCGCATTCGTCAAATCTTGTGACAAATGCCAAAGATTTACCGGTAAGCAACAACTAAAATCTTTACCCCTGAGGCCTATTGTGGTAAATGGCCCTTTCCAGCAGTGGGGTTTAGATTTTATTGGTGAAATAAATCCTTCATCCAGTGGTCAGCACAAGTGGATTTTGGTAGCCACCGATTACTTCACAAAGTGGATAGAGGCGATCACACCAGGTAGTCATGGATAGAGGCGATCACACCCGGAATGCTACACACCAGGTAGTCATGAAGTTCCTCTATGAAAATATTCTGAGCAGATTTGGATGTCCCAAGAGGTTGGTGGCAGATAACCCAGCAGTGTTTAAAGCAGAATCATTGGTAGACATGTGCGAGTCAATGGGCATCCAGCTTGTACACTCTACTCCTTACTATCCTCAAGGTAATGGCTTGGCTAAATCGTCAAATAAGAGCTTGATCAAAATCATAAGAAAACTGTTAGAGGAAAATAAAAAGAATTGGGATTCCAAACTGAAATTTTCTCTATGGGAAGACATAGTAACTATTAAAAAATCCATAGGAACTTCCCCATTCAAGTTGGTTTATGGGACTGATGCAATTTTTCCCGTTCAGTTAGTGTTGCCTGTGGCTAAGTTCTTTCAGGAAGAGCAGACTGAGAAAAATGACATGGTAAGAAGTATGTTGGATTTGGTGGAACTGCAGCAAGCTCGCGAACAGTTAGTGGACAAATCAGAAGCACATCAGATGTAGATCAAAAAGACGTTTGACAGAAAGGCGAAGGTGGACAATTTTTAGATCGGTGACTGGGTTCTAAAGTGGGATGCTCTTCGACAGAAGAAAGGCAAGCATGGCAATTTCGATTCCTTGTGGACAGGCCCTTTTATGATTGTTCAGGTTCAAAACAATAACACTTTCATTCTGCAGAATCTGGAGGGTGAGGAAGTGTTCAGTAGCTCGGTAAATGGGCGATTTCTAAAACTTTATTTCGTCTAAGGCTGTAGAGCCTAGACATTGTAATCATAGTCTTAGTTTTTGTTTTTCAATAACTCCATGTCCAATGGAAACACTAGCAGATAGTTTAGTTTGTAGGTTATTCTCCAGGAAAGGAATTGATTCTGTGGTTCTTGAAACCTCACAGGGAGGTGTTCATCCCCAATAGGAGCAAGTGTTAACTCCTCAAATAAATCAGTGGATTTTATTTGATTTTAGATGATAGGTTGGGTTCTAAATTTGATTTTTAAATTTCTATACATAGGTTAGAGAGTCTATATTTCCAAAATAATCTCAAAAGAAATGTTGATTTTGGTTCGGTCAAGAAAATGGCAAAATAGCAGGTTTCGGTGGTTTAGGCGAGCCTCCATTGTGCTCATTAACCACCGAAAGTTCTCATTTTCGGCAGATAAGGGGTCGAAGCAGAAGGCAAGTAACCACCGAAAGTGTTTGAACGAGAAAAATGAAAGCTCGTGCTTTCGCACGAGCCAGATGTCAAAAATCGGTGCAATGATTAGAAATACAACCGCCGAAAGATCGCATTGCGGGAGATGATGCACATTCATGGCGTCCACCCGAAAGGTTCGAAGCACCTGTGTCTTATCCATTGCATTGATCATTTCAAATCCATGCAGAGCGGTTATTGACATGTATGATTGCATGAAGCTCCCTCCATTTCAGTGACAAGTACGCCAGCCATCATTACCAGGTCATTCCTTCATCGGAAAACTCGATGAGTTATAATGAATCCCGAAGATCACTGAAGACAACCACAAGATCGTGATTTTATCAGAAAATCGTATTTTCAAAATCCTGATCCCGCTGTTAGCTCCCAAAATAAAACCATCCTTTTAGTCGATTTTTGTGGTGGAAAGCATGGCTATCGGTAGTTGCCTCAATTCATTTTTATGTCTTTATAGTTGCAAAACTTAGGTTTCGGATTTTGTCTTAGAAAATAATATGACCCATAAAGTCTTCTTTTCAAAATTTGCATAATTCACTTTCAACAGCTAACGTGTGTCCAAAAGTTGAGTGTTAGCTGTGGAAAGTGGCAACTTTCAGCAGCTAAGGAGCGCTTCTCATAAGTCCATGCGCTGTTGAAAGTGGTGAA
The DNA here is from genome assembly GCA_032191745.1 of Picea mariana. Taxonomy (NCBI): domain Eukaryota; kingdom Viridiplantae; phylum Streptophyta; class Pinopsida; order Pinales; family Pinaceae; genus Picea; species Picea mariana. Next base: position 243,717 of record JASDQU010099799.1, on the reverse strand, counting down.
TTTCAAAATGTCCAACAATCAATTTCGCGGGTCGTGCGCTGTTGAAAGTGAAGACTTTTCGCAGCTATGGAACGATTTTTACAAAGTTGTGCGCTATTGAAAGTGAAAACTTTCCGCAGCTACAGAGCAGTTCATAGAAGGTCACGCGCTGAGGAAAGTGAAGACTTTCAATAGCTAACGGGGGTTTTCCACAGGACCGTGCGTTGGTGAAAGTGGTAAGTTTCTACAGCCGAGGGGTATTTTCCACGGGCCGTTGGTTGGAGAAAGCGAGAATCACGTGCGTGTTATTCATGTATCCAAAGACAAACAATGATATGATCATCCCACATCGTGAAAATCCAAATCATGCATTGATGAAAGTGGGTAATGATGGAAATTCAGTTTTTCACTTCAAAATCGGATTACGATGTAGATCTGGTTCAGAGATGCATGCTGCGCACTCATGGCGCCGGAGATGGTAATTTCGAATCTGGTAACTCAGGTACAGAGGCTGTACTCTCGAGCTGGCAACATCAAATCATATATCTGGTTCCATATCAAACATTGTTCACAAAGGACGGTTTAGGGTTTTAAATTGCAAATGGAAAGAATGATACTTAAACTTGCAGGGAACTTTTCAATCCCTTCCTAAGCTCCAAATGAATATCTGAAAACACCATTAGAAATATTGGATTCTCTAGATGTCGATCGATTATTCATACATGAAAAACGGATTTTCTATGACCGAGAAATTCGATTTTGAAAATCTGCCCGCTTTCAACAGCGCAAATCGATATTTTATGACCCGTTAGCTGTTGAAAGTGCCTTCTTTCCGCAGCTAAGGAGCATTTTTCACGGGCTATGCACTGTGGAAAGCCTTTCACGGCCAGAATGTTACGATTTTTGCCCAGATCGTAATTTTTTGCAGGCGAATGAATTGAAACCTCTTCTAAGGCTTGATTAATGAATTATCAAGTCTATTTAAACAAACACTTTTGGAAAATGAAGAGAAGAAAAGGTGTACAAATGTCATTTACCATCTTTAAAAGAGGCAGAATTTCAGGGTTTTGGGAGCCACCACACATAATTCGAATTTTAGAGAGCCTTGGGAGGCTGAGCTACACATCATCAGATTTCAACCATGTTTTGAGGGCCAGCAGATAAAGATTCACTTTATTTGAGGATCTATTCCTATTTTTTGTTTACTATTTCTGGAAATTCATATCCATAGTTTTAGGATCTAATAACTGAATTGTTAAKCTATAAAGCTACAGAATGAAGATGAATTTAGGGGTCAGTTTTGGATACATAAATTCTCTATTGTACACAGGCTTTGATGCTAATACTAAATCACAGGTTCCTTTCTATTTTGATGTCAGTTTTCCACATTCCTTCTATATTGTTATCTGTGTTGTCAAGCCTTTAATGACTGTCATCTTATTATTTGGCTCATAACCTGATAATTAGTTTCTTCATTGTTAATTATACCCTACTTTGTACTGGTTTATTAGCAATCTATTCTTCATCCACCTTAAAGTTATTTGCTGATTATCAATCTTAGAGAGCACTGGTTCATTTGTTTACCATCTTGACTGTCTGAATACCATGTTTGAATTGAGTTATCTTACTGATTCATCTACACAAACTACAAAAACATTTTTACTTGAAGTTACCAAGCACCTTTGGTCTACAAACACAAAGGGTTTTTTGGAGTGATAACAAAATGGCGTCGTTGCCGGGGAGAGGAGATTGAAGCTCAGCTTCCTTGGGACACGACACAGATCCATCTTTGATGATAGACAAAGCCTAGACATTCACTTGGTTGTAATTTTCTATCTGGCGACTCCACGTTCAAAGAATCCACTGGGGAGGATCCTATTGATAAAAGATGAAGAGGCTGAAGTCAAGATCCAGGTATCAGTTCATTATTTTTCTTCATGAACTGTTGTTTTTCTTCATCAGCTCTTTCATGCTTTTCCCTGTGCGTGTAAAGAGAATTATTTTCTGCTTTGTATATTCAGAAAATCATCATCCTTCTTGTATATATCCATATTTAGAAGAGGAGATTTTGCAGCCCTGCATTGTAGATGTAGATTCGATAACTTTACCGAAGCCCATTCACAAAGATTATCACTGTATCTCTTTTCCTTTAGAATCTGATCAGCCATGTGACCTTGAAAGGATAGAAATTGTTTCAGAACCTGTCCACATCTCAGCCCCTCTGGCCATAATTTCTGAACCTGATCAACAACTTACTATTTCTCATGATCAGCCCACAACTTTTCAAGTTAAGATCCGGATGAAGATGTTCAAACCCTTACTGCTACCCCATCTTCTTCATCCTTATCCTGATGACTGTTATGAATATCTCCCTTTGTTTTCTGGAGAGAATCAAGCTTCAGCTGAGAGACATGTGGAATCCTTTTTGGATTTTGCTGATTGTTTTCAGCTTGCTCATGAAGATGTGATCATGAGATTTTTTTCAAAGTCTCTGATCAAAGATGTTGCTGCATGGTTTAAAAGTCTGAGAGCTGATTCAATTGGTTCTTGGACCGAGTTCTCTAATGCTTTCTTGAAGTATTGGGGCAAGTACAAATCTCTAGATTCTTACCTTGCTGACTTTTATGCTTTGAAGAGAGAGCAGAGTCAAACTTTGCATATTTTCAATCGAAAGTTTAACCGCATGTATCATGACATGCCTTTGGAGATCCGACCTTCAGAAAAATCTGCCATGATACATTATGTTATGTGTCTTCACTCAAAACTTGCCCTTCTTTTGCTAGAAAGGGAGTCTTCATCCTTAACTCAATTGTTTGGAGATGCGCAAGAGGTAGAGGAGAACATCCGTGCATCTAGGTGGATCAGAATGCAAGCTGATTCTGAAAATCTGCAAACATATGAGCAAGAAGACTGTGATTATATTTCAGATTCTGAACAAGAAAGCAGTGAGTATGAAGCAGATCTGGACCAGCAGCCTGAGGGTGAGTGCATTTCAGATTTAGAATCAGATTCGTCAACATTGGCAGAATGTTCTAGAGACAGGGAACAAGAAGGTGATCAGTTTTCCAGCAAAGGAACATCCATGGTTGAGCAGGAGAATAATGAGGTTGGAAAAGTTTTAGAACAGCAGCAAGTATGTGACCTCTTTTTAGATTTGGATCTGAATTTTCCAACAATTTCAGAGTACAAGTATGAATCTAAAGTTTATGATCAATTTGCAAATCAGAATGCATCTACGATAACCAATGATTGCATTGAAAACTACATGTTCCTAGTTGATCATAATCCTTGTTATTTAAACTTTGCTCTATCATCATCCGCTGAGGACTGTTCTGAAGAAAGCAGTAAGTATGAAACAGATAAGAAACAGCAGTTTGAAGGTGAGTTTATTTCATATTCAGAATTAGATTTTTCAGTGTTGGCTGAGTACTCCAGAGACAGGTATACATGTGAAGCTTATGATCAGTTTGTAAATCAGGAAGAGCCTATGATGACTGATGATTGCATAGGCAATTATATGTTTTTTACTGATCTTTGTTCATATGATTTTAATACTGTCTTATCATCATCTTCTGAGAACTTTTCTGAAGAGGAAATTGTGATGATTGATGATCAAAATCTGAGATCAAGGGAACAAGAAGGTGATCAATTTTCCAGCAAAGGGACAGCCATGGCTGAGCAGGAGGCTACCATAGATGTGCAGTTATTTTCCGAGGAGCGGCATGTTACTTATATTCCTTTTAAGGATCCAGTGGCAGCTTTCATGGACTTATACTTTTCAGAAAACCTGAAGATTTCAGATTTCCTTAGCTTGCCAATATTTATGGGCGACAGTTTCAGATCTGCGGCAAATGCTATGAGAAACCCTCATCTTTCAGATTTGCAGACACAGGAAAATTATAGCAGACATGAAGACTTGAAAGGTGATGACTAGATTTCCCAATCAGTAAGTGAAAGTATTGCATCTGCAATATATGTTCTGTGATGTCCCATCCCCAAGATTAGGCCAACAGAGAGTGACTTAGTAGTCTATATGTTCCCGTAGACTATAGTCAGGCACAAACAGGGAACCAGATGGAGAAATATGGAGGAATTAAGGCTAAACGATAAATTAAGCCTAATTACTTAGGGAAAATCACTTAAGCCTAAGTCAACGAAGAAATAGAACAAAAAGGTGATAAGGGGGGCGACTTAATGGACAAATATTTCACTTAGGAGAAAGGG
>JASDQU010099799.1:203367-236679 GCA_032191745.1 Picea mariana | reverse complement strand
ATATATACATATGTTCTAATGTAATTGTAGTAGTTGTATTTAAGCAGAAGATATACAAGTCTCATTTATTTACGTGATTTACAAGATGAAAGTTTTAATCGAAACTTACGAAAATCAATGTGAAAAATGATTGCTTCTAGGAAGAAGATAAAGAAAGCGCATAAAAATATTTATTGTTTTTCTTTTATAAATTTAAAGAATCTTGCAAAAAAAGTTAATGAAACATGAACATGTGGATATTCAAAGATGAACCATACATTCTAGTTTCAATGATATGTAAATGAAATAAAAATACAAAGAAGCTATCCTCTCAGTGAATTAGTGAGGTGTATCCAAGCATCTGCATGAGTGGTGAACATCCAACTGCCATGTCCAAGAGAGAAATCTGCAATGAACCTTATGATTGTTCTAAATAAATTCATAACATGTATTGGCAGCTTAGGTTTTAATGACAGAAAAGGAAACAAAAACATAAACCTGTGATCTCATAATTATACATGATTACAGTAACATAAATATGGAAGCAATCTATTCATTTTATCATTCAATTTAAAGCTCAAAGATAAATCTCATTATTTAAATCGAAGATATAATCATAGCATTTGTATGTTGATGAAGCAAATGATAAAAGGTATTTATAATATAAACCTCCTACACATCACAGATCATTTAATCTAAAGATATCAGACCTGCAAATGTAACAGGATTAAAAAAACATAAATAACAACATTATAAACAAAAGGCTAAAGCCAAAATGCATATATTCCGTTCTATTAAGTTTTTGGAATCACTTGTCCATTCTGTAATCCTGGAAGAATTATTTTGGATAATAGACTTTAAAGATTGGAAAACTTAATACATAAATGATAATAATTAACCATGTATTGATAAAAAAGAGTAAAGCTATTTAAATCAATGCATAATCAATTATTCAAAGAATATGAAGATATGATAATGAAAATAAAACCATTTTACTCACAAGACAAAAGTCATTAAGAAACTTGGAATCCCATATTCTTCTTTGAAAATATTTGTCCATTCTCCCAAAGATTCTAGCCATCCATTACTCCATTTGAAATGAAATAAAAAGTTTACAAAAAATATAATATAAAAAAGAGAAAGGATAAAAATCCTCCTCTCCAATTCTTGGATCCTTTGGCTCTGAACTTTCTCATATATTTATACAATGAATGAATAGTATGGGAGTGACTATTAATTTTCATCACCTGAAATTTGCCTCATAAAAAAACATCAATATCTCTCAAATAATTCATTGTTTTGGGAAAATCTCTATGGGAAAGGTAAATGGGTCCATTTGGGTTCTGGGTTTTCAATCCTTTCTTCAAATTCCTCACGATTTGGTTGCAATCAGTTCTGCAAAATTGTCTGTCTGATCTTGACGCCTTTGCAAATTTTATCTATTGTTGCCCATAAAATTATTTGTAGCAATCCAAAATTATTTTTGGATCAATCATCTTGAACGTATTTGGATAATAAAATCAAGCCATGATCATATCTGTATCAAATATTTGATAATAGAAACCTGTGAAACAAAAATAAACCTAAATTAATAACCTAAAAAGTGTGAATAAAACAAAATCTAAGAAAATAAAAAAAAAATGAATTTAAACTAACTATAACTTATAAACAAACATTGTTTATAATTTGCTTTCAAATATGATCTAGAAGCTTCAAGTTAATGGAGAAAAAATATTATTTTTGGCTTTTTACAAAATCAAACAAATGATAGATAATTCTTTTATTATTATTATTTTGAAATGAGATGCAAAATGAAAAAAGAATTTAATTAATTAATATCACCAAATGATTTCATGAAAATGAGAAACCAACCAAGATATTATTTGATGAAGTATTGAACCCATTATTCAAAATAGTCAAACTTGCTAATGAGAAAAAGAAAGAACACATAATCATAATTTAAACGAAAGTAAACATTTGATAAAAATTAATGTTTTTGTTTAAATTGAGATTTTTATGCTCGTTTCTAACTTTTGACATATACTCTTGTAATGAATATATCATACTATAGTGAATGTCTTAAGTTTGTCTCAAAGCAAGCCAAGGTATGGAACTATTTGAAAAGGTTGATTACRTAGCTCATTATAATTATCAAGATTCTAACGGGGGGCCCTTTAAATTTTGTAAAAAAATTACGGGGAGTTGTTGGGGCCCAATAGTGATCTAGGTGGAGCTAGAGGGAGAATTCCTGCCAGAACTCCAATGCATATTAGACAGGAAGGAAACCTCACTCAGGAACTAAAACATTTCATAGGTCAAGGTGCAATGGAAATAATTTGGCCCAGATGAGGCTACATGGGAAATGAAAGATTCCATGAGACAAGCATATCCGATTTTGTTTAGTTCTGTACATACATATCATGTTGATAGATAGAACATCGAGGACGATGATTCCTTTAAGGGGGAGGGAATTGTAACACCCTGTTTCCCCCAGTCTATAAATATAAGTATATGGGCTGAGGAACTATGGAAAAATTAAAAGTGTGAATGTTTGATTTGATAGACCTTGTGTAGAAGGTTGATGAATGTAAATTCTGATTATTTTAATAGAAAATGGTTATGTGTTGCATGACTGTTGAAAGAGGGGATGTGCTAAGAGAGAGACCATGAAATTCTATGAAAGGTGGTGGAGGGGACCATGAATGATTTTTTTAACCTCCATCGAACCAGTACCGTGCTGAAATTAATATTCTCATATTAGAACAACCCTCTGACCAGGAATGAATTCTCGTCAGGCTGGTAAGTGGAAAGGCCCCCTCAATAGTTAATGAGGGATGGGGAAAACTTCCCATCGGTAAGGATTCCAGACCTGACCACGGACTAGGAGATTCAAGCCACATGAAATCTTGTTGAGGGAGGAAAGAAAGGAAGTGTGGTGGAAAAAGGGATACCTATGGAGAAAATGCAAAGATGAGAGAGGAAAATCTCGGATCTAAGGAAGGACTTAAAGAGGAAACAATGATTTCTGATCACAAAAAATAGAGATTGAACCAGGGGAAGGAGAGTAACTTTCTTCCTTATCTATTTATGTATTAGGAGAAGTAGATTAACCTTCATCCCTACCTTCTGTTGAGCTGGAAGTAAGAGATTGAATCTCAAAGTATCATGGCTTAAGCTTAGGGGTGGCTAGTGATAAATTAATTGGGAGTGACTGAGCCTATGGTTGAGTGGAAATGAGCACCCCTTTCAGTAGTTGCATCACACTATATGGTTCTGATAAGTGTTTTCTTGCCTTATGCTTTGAATTGTAAGTAATGGATGTATGCAAGTATTTATATGTCTATAAAGGGTTCTGTCTCTGTGTTAAATGATTAAGTTATGAATATGTGTTCATTCCCTTGAGAGCCTATATGTATGCTTGATTTTCCCATACATCCATGTTTAGTCACTCAAAGGCACTCTCCCAGGGAGCTACATCACTGTTCCAGAGTCGAAGAAAGTCTCTTGGTATAGTTACCATCGTGGTAAACCCACAAGTTACCTTTCCTTGACTTAGATCTTAAAGCCCTGCAAGTTGGGAAGGTGTTCCCTTCAAACCAGTAGTATAGGAACCCTGGAGCTTGAAGCTCCGAGATGTCTAATTGTTGTGAGTCATTGATCGACATCAAGAAGCGACCAAGCATCAAAGAACCAAACAAGAGTAATGACAAGAGGGCGGTAAGAATTTCCTTTTAGGAAATCCTTCGAACTAAGTTATCAAAATCCCTGAACGCAAGGAGTGTGTGGGAAATCGAAATCCTTTAAGGATCAAGCTCAAAAGGGATATCACTTATCATAAGTGTTGATGAGATCCAAGAGTAGGACTCATATGAGGAGAAAAGGTTTAAAACCTTTGAATATTGATAGAAGCGACAGTGGTCATTGGATCGACAGTCGTCGAATCTGAGGAAGGTACACGAGTCTTAACATTCGCACGCACTGGAGAGAGAACCTGTCAAGGTTTAAGACTCGACATTTTTGAAGCCCAAAGAGACAGAAACCCGAAGTAGAATCTCAGTTGTCCGATCGTAGGAACAGATCTGATCCATCAGATTGTTTGGGGTAAACTTCTAGCATCGTGATGCAGGCGCGCCAACCACGGGCATGTCTTCTCACATGATATTCTTCTTCTCAGCCCGAAGAACTCCAAAGATCTTCTATTTCCCCCATCGGGAAATACCTGCCCCACATATTCTCTCACACGACTTCCCTCCTTCTGCTTATCGGAGGATCGGGACTCGCGACTTCGCGAGTCTAAAGGTCAGTGGTCGGGTGTGGATCTTACGAGTCCCCGAACGCCGATGTGAATCAAATGCTGACCTCACCCTTATCCTATCGCATTTTATCCTATCGCGACTTTGAAACTCGCTATGTCAAACACTTGGGTTTCCAACTCCTGATACCCGGTGCGCCGAAATGCCGATGCGCACGTGAGTTGAATTTTCAACGGTCCCTTATCTCACAGGGACCTAGGACTTCGTAGGATCGCAAGTCTTAATGCCAATACTTCAGGACTTCTCGCAGTGAGATTCTGATGACTTAGTGCCACCTTTACTCCACTCGTCGACTTTTTTATGGCCCACACTGTCCTCCAGCTGTTAAAATATAGCTTATCGCAATATCGTGATCCCCGAGGCTAAACTCTTGAGCCTTTTCTCTGAGAGACCCCGATACACGATCCACGTGTAGATCCGACAATTCTCCTATGACCCAGATCCAACAGCTATTCTCCTTCTCGCTCCTCACGTCTCTTGACACCAAATTCTTAGCCCTTCCACTCACGAGATCCCGATATGCGATGTGCCACCTGTCCGCTTACCGACTCTTGTGTCCCCACACCACTCTCGTGTCGAGATTTCGCATATCGCGAATCCAAACTGCAAGGGTTTCTTCCCTTCAAAATCCACGATGCTTCAAACTCCGACTCCTTGAAATCTCCTGACACGTCCCTTCCTGATGGACGATTCTGATATTGTGAGGAAATCGCGGATCACGATTCCGTATGACAAGGTTTCTTTGTGCTGGAGAACTCCGATTATCCGATCCCCGACTTCCGGGATATCCTGACGCGTGTCCCACACGATAGATGGTCCTACACCTATCGAGATATCGTGATTCCTAATGTCGTGATTTATGCCCTCTCGGAATTCCCGATGACCTCAATATCCCGATGACTTGTCTGGGATTTCTCCTCTGCACACCTTGCACAACTCCTCGAGATCTAGCGTCTGACAGGAAGTCACTTGTTGATCCAACGGCTCAGCAGCCTCTCGAGCTTGGGCTCTGGTATGGTCGTAACCTCCTCGCACCTCCGTGAGATCCAACAGCTAACGGGTTTTGTCTATCTCTTCTGTAAGGTCCTGACTATCGAATTTCCTTCCTCCTTGGAGATTTCTTCTACGAACACTGGTCCTTCTGCACGTAACTTTGCAGCACCTATTCAATCACTTTATGCACAGACTCTCAATGCTTCTCCTCAATGGATTTGGAAGTCTTATCCCTCCTAAGCTTTCTTACACTTTTGAACTCAAAGAGGTTCTCTGCACGCACTCCTTGCGGCAGTTCTCAACCACTTCTAAGTGTTGAGTTCTCTTGACTCTGCGCACACCTGCAGTAGTAGTCCTTCAATACTTCACTCAGTTTCACGACTGAGACTCTCCTTAGCCTGCGCACTCCTTGCACGGCCCGTGTGACCAAATTTTACTCCTGGTGAATGAGAACAAGAGTTAAGCTATCTGAGCCTTCTGTCAACGCACTCCTTGCGGACGACCTCAACTGCACTCCTTGCAGGAATCCTTGCTCAGACAGAGAAACAATTGTAACTCATTCCACTTCCTTTCATATTCCAATCTCAACACATGAAATCATACACACAACATAATGACAAATGCATAACAGGAAGTGATACTCATAAGCAGAGCATTCACCACACAGACATAGAGAATAACATAACAGCCATGGATCTGAATCAATTTCTTCTATTAATTCAAGATCTGTACATGGGTGTTCTTCTACAGTTCTATGCTTCTCTCCTACGTTCTAGATCTTCCTAACTCTTCCTGAACTCTGAATTATATTACAATGCACAATGAGGGTGTCTATATCCCGTTTCCCTCTTTCTTCTAAAACTGTCTAATCTAATATTCAATTCTACCTACCTACATTTACTACTTATAAATGCCTCTGTCTATCTCAGACGAGAGTGGGGTGCTCAAGGTCTGATTACATTTTGCCCAGGCGCCTTCATTAAATGATCTCATTTATGTTTGCCGCATCAGTTTCAAGGGAGGTTCAAAAACTTGTGTTGGACATCTTCCAGTTGTCTTCTGCTTCCACGTTGGTTGTGCTTGTCATGAGGGATGCTCCTGCATCATACTCCTTGCTTGAAAATTTGCATGGGCTCCTGTCCATGAGCTCCTACACGGTTTTTCCATGCTTCAGAATTTCTTCTTCAATCTCCCAGCTGGCATCTTCAACTGGATGTCCCTTCCATTTGACCAAATATTCAAAATATTCTTTCCTTCTGGTTTTCTTACCCACTCGTTTATTCATTATTTGTTCCATCTGTGGCTTTTCTGCAACTGGCATCTGCTTCTACCACTGAACCTCTAGTTGTTCATCACTTTCTGTTCTTGCTTCATCATCTTTATATGGATATAAATCTGAAACATTAAATGTCGGAGATATTCTGATCCCATCTGGTAACTCAATTTCATAAGAATTCTGTCCCATTTTCTTCAAGACCTTGCATGGCCCAATTTTCTTCATTTTCAGCTTGTTGTATGTTCCTCTCGGGAACCTTTCCTTCCTCAAATGTGCCAGAACCAGATCACCAACTTCAAACTGAAGTTATCTTCTATGTTGATCGTCTCTGCATTTGTATTCTTGACTTGACTTCAATAGTCGCTCCTTCACCTGGTTGTGAAGTTCCTTCATCGCTTCAGTGAATTCTCCTGCATTAGCACTGCTAGTAGTAGTCTGTTCTGAATCCCTTAATTCAGAAACTTCTCTCGGCTACCTCCCATAGACAATCTGAAATGGACTTTTTCCTGTGCTCCGATTTACTGAGTCATTGTAAGCAAACTCTGCCTGCGGCAATATATTGTCCCAACTGCTATGGTGCTCCATCACTAAGCTCCTCAGCAAGTCTCCTAGACTCCTGTTGACCACTTCTGTCTGCCCATCCATCTGAGGATGATAAGATGAGATAAACATCATATTAGTCCCTAGCTTCTTCCATAGCGTCCTCCAGAAATTTCCTATGAATTTTTTGTCTCTGTTTGAAACTATGCTTTTCGGCAATCCATGAAGTCGAACGATCTCTTTGAAAAACAAATTTGTGATGTGAGTTGCATTGCTGGTTTTCTGGCATGGAATGAAGTGTGCCATCTTAGAAAACCTGTCAACTACCACAAAGATTGAATCAACACCTCTTTGGGTCCTTGGCAATCCCAACACAAAATCCATGCTAATTTCATCCCACGGCTTCTCAGGTATGGGCAATGGCTGATAAAATCCTGCATTCTTCTTTCTTCCCTTTGAATGCTGGCAAATCCTGCACCTGTCTACAAACCTCTTGACCTATGACATCATCCTTGGCCAAAATTATGACTCGCTCATCTTTGCAAATGTATTATCATGACCGAAGTGTCCGGCCAAGCCTCCATTGTGTTTCTCTTTCAACAGATTCTCCCTCATGGAGCAATTCGGAATACACAACTGATTGCCCTTAAACAACAACCCTTCCTGGATCACGTACTCTATCCACTGACTTCTGTCTCTGAGAACTGGATTCTCAGCTGCTTCATATGCTTCCTTAAAGTTTGAATCATCTGCATACATGTCCCTCATATCATCAAAGCCTAACATCCTTACTTTGAACTCCTGCAACAGCAAACACTTCCTGCTCAAAGCATCAGCCACTTTGTTAGCAGTACCAGAAATATGCCTTATTACAAAAGTGAAATTTTGCGTGTATTCAACCCACTTAACATGCCTCTAATTCAACTTTTCTTGTTGAGTCACAAACTGTAATGCATGGTTATCACTATATAAAACAAATTCCTTTGGAATCAAATAGTGCCTCCATTTTTTCAATGCTTGTATGATAGCATAAAATTCTTTATCATACATGGAACACTTTTCTTTTGCCTCATTCAGATTCTCGCTGAAATATGCAATTTCGCTGTCCTCCTGACTCAAGACCGCTCCGATTGCAAACCTGCTTGCATCACATTTTACTTGAAATGTCTTTTTAAAGTCTGGCAACACCAGAATTGGTTGTTCTGTAATCTTTCGTTTCAACAAATTGAAACTTTTCTCCGCCTCTTCAATCCAGTGAAAAGATTTATTTCTTTTCTTCACTGTATCCATCATTGCTTCACTAATTCCACTGAAATTCCTGATGAATTTCCGGTAGAAACTAGCCAAACCGTGAAAACTTCTCACCTTGAAAATATTTCTCGGTGATGGCCAATTCTTAATTACCTCCACTTTATCCGGATCCATCTTTAATTCATTTGCCAAAATAACAAACCCCAAATAAATGAGTTATGTCTTCATGAATGAGGACTTCTTCATGTTAATCAACAGCTTCTCCTGCTGTAGCTTCCTCATTACAATGGACAAATGTTTCAGATGTTCAGCCTTCGTCTCGCTGAAAACCAATATGTCATCCAGATACACGATGACAAATTTCCCGATGAAATCCTTCAGGACTTCATTCATCAACCTCATAAAGGTACTCGGTGCGTTCGTCAAGCCAAACGGCATGACAAGCCATTCATACAAACCTTTGTTTGTCTTGAACGTTGTTTTCCATTCATCACCTTCTCTCATACGAATCTGATGATATCCACTCTTCAAATCTATCTTTGAAAAAAAAAAATCTCCACTTAAGAAATCCATCAGATCATCCATCCTCGGCAATGGGAATCTATACCTGATAGTTATCTTATTAATGGCTCTTGAATCAGTGCACATCCTCCAGCCTCCGTCTTTCTTCGGACTGAGTACTGTCAGAACAACACATGGACTCAGGCTTTCCCTGACCAAACCTTTGTCCAACAATTCCTGGACCTGTCTCTTAACTTCTTCATTCTCTTGCGGCGTCAATCTGTACATGACTTTGTTTGGTAAGCTAGCCCCTGGTATGATATCTATGTGATGACTCACACTTCTCATTGGTGGCAACGAACGGGGTAATTCATCCACTACAATATCAACGAACTCTTCCAGCAGTTCTTGAACTTCTTCTGGCAAATCATCCACTCTTGTGCTAGTCAGAACAATTCTTGGCTTTCTGACCACAAAGAATTGTGGATCCTCCTTCTTCTTAACTTCTCTAAGAAGTTCCTTTCCACTCATGAGAAGTACCATGTTTCTTACTTTCGGTTTCGCCCCCTTATCCTCAATTGGATGCAACGTGTTGTTTCTCCCATTCTTCTCTAGGGTATATGTGTTCATCCTCCCATCATGAATCACATTTCTATCATACTACCATGGTCTTCCCAGCAATAAATGACAAACATCCATAGGAATGACATCACATAAAATATTTTCATTATATCCTCCTATTTTAATGTCAACTAAGCATTGTTTAGTGACACTTACCTGATGTCCCTTCTGTAGCCATGAAACTTTGTATGGACTTGGATGATCAGTTGTCTCCAACTCCAGCTTTTCTACCATCTCGGTTGAAACGAGATTATCTATGCTTCCACTATCCACAATGACCTTGCACACTCTATCCTTGGCCTTGCAAGCAGTCCTAAAAAGACTGTCCCTTTGTGCTGAATTCTCCACCTTCTTTTCTGGCGTCAAAAGGACTTTCCGCATCACTAGCGACCTTCCACCTTCAGCGTATTCCACCTCAGCATCTCACCTCTGTTCCTTGGTGATATGAGTCTCTCCGGTTTCTTTCCTTTTCTCTGGACACTCAAACGACCTATGCCCATTCTTTCCACATGTGAAGCATGTGATTACTCCACCTCTTCCTCTTCCTCTACCTATGGTATGAGGAAACCTATTATTATCAGCATATCCTCCTCTCTGTTCATTTTGTTGTCCTCGCTACTCAACATATGGCCCTCTCTATGAGGTTCCACCTCTTTCAACATTTCCCTGAGGTTTCTTCCATTCCTCCTTGAGCTTCTGGTATTTATCTTGGGAAATTGCTTTGCCTCTGGGCTGACTTCTGCCTCGGCCTCGTTGACCTTGTTTACGGCTCAGCTTCTCCTCAGCTTTCAGAGCCAATTGGTAAGCATCCTCCACCATTCGGATGGTTGCCATACTTATTTCATCCTGAATTTCATACCTCAGGCCATTCATGTACCTGGACAGCTTTTCGTCATTGCTTTCACGATGACCTGCCCTGATATTCAACCTGTAAAATTCCTCGGTATACTCTTTTACCATCATCATCTTCTATCTCAAGTTCTGCATCCTTATGAACAGAGAAATTTGATAATCCCTGGGAATGAATTTTTCCTTAATCTTTGCAATCATCCTGTCCCAGCTCTTAATCTTCTTCTTGCCTTGGCAACGCCTGTCTGCTTACATTTCATCCCACCACAAGGTTGCATGTCCTTTTAATCTTGTGACGGCATGTCTGACCTTCGTATCCTCTTCGATATCTTCATAATCGAAGTAAGTGTCTAGAGCTCTAATCCAATCTAGCAGCTCTTCTTCATCCAGATTTCCCTCGTAGACTAGAATGTCCATTTTCACCTTGGTACTCATTCCTGCAACAGCTTTAAGTAAGCGTTCACTCGCTGCATCTTCCGCTGGGATTTCCTCTTCTTCATGTCCAGCATCGTCTTCATTTTCGGATTCACTGATATCTCCTGCATCATCTTTCCGCCTTTCTCTTATCTCCATGTCCTCCATTCTGGCACGAATATTTTGCATTCCTCTTTCCACGTTTGGATTCTGTATTTGCCTACCTCTTTCTTGGGACAATTCCCTTTCCTCCTCTAGATCGGGTGATTGTCTACCCCTTCTCCTTGTTGGCATGGTCAATTCCCCCTTTTTTCTTTGCTACAGAAAGCAAAGAAGCTTTTCTAAGCTCTGATACCACTTGACGCAGGCGCGCCAACCATGGGCACGTCCGCTCGCAGGATCTTCTTCTTCTCGGCCCGAAGAACTCCAAAGCTCTTCTATTTCCCCCGTCGGGAAATACCTGCCCCACAGATTCTCTCGCACAACTTCCCTCCTTCTTCTTATCGGAGGATCGGGACTCGTGACTTCACGAGTCTAAAGGTCAATGGTCGGGTGTGGATCTTACGAGTCCCCAAGTGCTGATATGAATCAAATGCTGACCTCACTCTTCTCCTATCATGTTTTGTCCTATCGCGACTTCACAACTCTCTATGTCAAACACTTGGGTTTCCAACTCCCGATACCCGGTGCGCTGAAATGTCGATGCGCACATGAGTTGACCTTTCAACGGTCCCTTATCTCACCGGGACCTCAGACTTCGTAGGATCGCAATTCCTAACACCAA
Source organism: Picea mariana (assembly GCA_032191745.1). NCBI lineage: Eukaryota > Viridiplantae > Streptophyta > Pinopsida > Pinales > Pinaceae > Picea > Picea mariana. Next base: position 225,158 of record JASDQU010099799.1, on the reverse strand, counting down.
TACTTCAGGACTTTTCATAGAGAGATTCTGATGACTTAGTGCCACCTGTACTCCACTCGTCGACTTTTCTATGGCCCACACTATCCTCCAGCTGTTAGGATATCACTTATCGGAATCTCGCGATCCCCGAGGCTAAACTCTCGAGCCTTTTCTCTAAGAGACCCCGATACACGATCCACGTGCAGATCCGACGGTTCTCCTACGACCCAAATCCAACAGCTATTCTCCTTCTCGCTCCTCGCGTCTCTTGACACCAAATTCTTAGCCCTTCCACTCACGAGATCCCGATATGCGATGTGCCACCTGTCCGCTTACCGACTCTTGTGGCCCCACACCTCTCTCATGTCAGAATTTCGCGTATCGCGAATCCAAACTGCAAGGGTTTCTTCCCTTCGAAATCCCCGATGCTTCAAACTCCGACTCCTCAGAATCTCCTGACACGTGCCTTCCTGATGGACGATTCTTATCTTGTTGAGAAATCGCGGATCGCGATTCCGTATGACAAGGTTTCTTTGTGCTCGAGAACTCCGATTCTTCGATCCCTGACTTTTGGGATCTTCTGACGTGTGTCCCACACGATAGACGGTCATGCGCCTATCGGGATATCACGATTCCTGATGTCGTGATTTCTGCCCACTCAAAATTCCTGATGACCTCAATATCCCGATGACTTGTCCGAGATTTCTCCTCTGCACACTAGGGCTTAACCCCTGCGCAACTCCTCGAGATCTAGCGTCTGACGGGAAGTCACTTGTTGATCCAACGACTCAGCAGCCTCTCGAGATTGGGATCTGGTATGGTTGTAACCTCCTCGCACCTCCGTGAGATCCAACAGCTGACGGGTTTTGTCTATCTCTTCTGTAAGGTCCTGACCATCGAATTTCCTTCCTCCTTGGAGATTTCTTCTACGAACACTGGTCCTTCTACATGTAAATTTGCAGTGCCTATTCAATCACTTTATGCACAGACTCTCAGTGCTTCTCCTTGATGGATTTGGAAGTCTTATCCCTCCTGAGATTTCTTACACTTTTGAACTCAAAGAGGTTCTCTGCACGCACTCCTTGCGGAAGTTCTCAACCACTTCTAAGTGTTGAGTTCTCTTGACTCTACGCACACCTGCAGCAATAGTCCTTCAATACTTCACTCAGTTTCATGACTGAGACTCTCCTTAGCCTGCGCACTCCTTGCACGGCCCGTGTGACCAAATTTTACTCCTGGTGAATGAGAACAAGAGTTAAGCTATCTGAGCCTTCTGTCAACGCACTCCTTGCGGACGACCTCGACTGCACTCCTTGCGGGAATCCTTGCTCAGACAGAGAAACAATTGTAACTCATTCCACTTCCTCTTAGATTCCAATCTCAACACATGAAATCATACACACAACATAATGACAAATGCATAACAGGAAGTGATACTCGTAAGCAGAGCATTCACCACACAGACACAAAGAATAACATAACAGCCATGGATCTGAATCAATTTCTTCTATTAATTCAAGATCTGTACATGGGTGTTCTTCTACAGTTCTCTGCTTCTCTCCTACGTTCTGGATCTTCCTAACTTTTCCTGAACTCTGAATTATATTACAATGCACAATGAGAATGTCTATATCCTGTTTCCCTCTTTCTTCTAAAACTATCTAATCTAATATTCAATTCTACCTACCTACATTTACTACTTATAAATGCCTTTGTCTATCTCAGACGAGAGCAGGGCACTCAAGGTCTGATTACATTTTTCCAAGGCACCTTCATTAAATGATCTCATTTATGTTTGGCGCATCAGTTTCAAGGGAGGTTCAAAAACTTGTGTTGGACATCTTCCAACTGTCTTCTACTTCTACGTTGGTTTTGCTTGTCATGAGGGATGCTCCTGCATCACATCGGATCACTAGAGTGGATGTGAATTGTCAGGTACCATGAGTGCGAGAGGAGGCAAGTTTGAAACTTGAGATTCCCGAAGCCTGAAGAGTCAAAGATCCATGAGTCATTGATTGGCATGGGGACACTTGTCAACAGATCGAGAGCTCCAAAAATATTGTAGTGGGGTTTTCAGTTTGAGAATTGAGATTTCTGAACCCCGAAGGCCCGAAGTCTCGAAATGATTCATAGTTGTTGGATTCGGAGGACACGTGGAAAAAATCCGTGAACTCGCAGTATAGTCACGAAGTGATTCATAGCCGTCGGATTCAGAGGACACGTGGCACAAATCTGTGAGCTCCATGTGAAGACTTGAAGTAATCCTCGATCGTCAGATCAAGAGGACACGCGTCAAAGGATTGTAGCCTTCAGATAAAATTCATTGGGGAGTTGGTTTGAGATTTGAGATCTCAGAAGTATGAAACCTGAAGGAGATATCGACCATCGATTGAGAAGAGGGTTGGAGGACCATTGATTTGGGTTAAATGGTGAAACACCCAAAGTGGAAGCAAGACCATTGATCGAGCAGGACAGGTGTCTGCAGATCATCAGCTTCGGAAGTTTGAAGTATGAAAGAAGATGGGTTTGAGATTTCAAAACCCTGAAGTCAAAAATTGTGAAGAGATCATAGTCATTGATCTAGGAGGGACAAATTTGGTTCGTATATTTGAGAGGCACAGATCTGAACCGTCGATTTAGATAGTATCGTCAAGATCGCAAGATTGACAATCTCGTAGCATTGCGGGGATAGGAGTTGCGTGAAGTTTAAATATCGAGGGCAAGCCGCAATTGAAACCATGGTTTCTTTAGGAGGACACGTGGAGACTTGAGGAGGATTGCGGGCCCAAAATTAGTTTGACCCCAAACCGCCTGTGGTCGCACCTGCAATCACGTGGTCATCGTCAAGGTCACATCCAAGGAGAGGCCAATGGAAAAGGGGCTAACACCAACTATGAGACTTCGCTGAAGCGTGAAGGAGAAAGTCACAGGTATCATAAGACCTGCAACAGAGGTCAAAAGGGCATGTGTATGATTTAGAGGTAAGACTATCATGGTCTCAAAGTCTCGTTTGATTTAGACTTGGAGAATGTTGACCGGAGGCTCGGGCTGAGTCTTGGAATCTCCAAATTAGAACCCGTAGAGAGAAAGAGGATTTGTTCCTTTAAGGAGGACGATTGTTTTTATTCTTGCCCCATTATGGGTGTGTTACACAGGTTTCCATGTGGCACCCCAAATTTAGCCAATAAGGCCTCGGTCACAAATTTTGTTTACACTTCGTCGGGCTCGAACCCCTGACCTCCAGACCTGACAACGACTTAACCCTACAATGCTTATCGACCGGGATATTGTGTTTCTTGTTTAAACATATGGAAAATAAGCCTTTTTTTATGGTGTTGTTTGGTGTTTAGCGGATAAGCCTCAGTCGGTGGGGTCTAGCTCGCCGACCAGGGTGGGGATGTTATACAACCAGGGGTAGAGGACAAGGGTGCGGGCACCTGGCACTCAGACACATACCTTACCATATGACTAGGTGTCAACGAAAAAGGAGCGTGCAAGGATTATGTTTCCAAAAGTGGGTTTTCTACTTCAGAGTTGGATTTTTAATGATTTTATGCTGATTTTAATGGGATTTTTCCCATTATTGGAGGATTTGGAGCCCGATTTGAGGCCATATTTTGGGAGGAAGTTGGGATATGACCCCTAACTAAAATTATATATAAACTAGGCATTTTTGAGAGCCATAAAAATTTCATAACAACAAAATGATGAATAATTTTTTAACTTCAAGCCATTTTTATGCAGGAAAGCCATTGAGGAAACAAGCTTTGGAGGCCATTTCCAGGAGTTCTACTCCACCTTTTTCAGTTTCATCAGTTGTGTTGGATTCATGAGGTCAATAAGAACACAACCATATTAGTTTGTAATCAAATTAATTTACTTTTTCTGTACTTTTAAAAAATTTAATATTAATAAGAAAGCCTCTCCCATTGAGACAAAGGCCCAGAGATGTAGGCAACTTTGTTGAACTCCATTAACAATCTTTGGCATCATGGTTTGTTGTTATTAATGTTCATTTTCTATTCTACATTCTTTATGATGGCTGAAACATTCTTTCATTAAATCTTCTTCTTCTCTTTAAATCCTAAATGGTAAAATAACTCATGCATAAACTTAACCATAGTCTTTAAAATATCATTCTCGGATAAAAAATGTTGGTTGAGGAAACCATTGTGTGATAAAATAACACAATGCTAGAAAAATTCACTCATATCCTTCGACAACTGCCAACGAAAAGTGAGGCACCTTCAACAAGAATCCATTTTGGAGGTGTGACACCCTTCAAGGTACAAGTTAAATTTGATATTGCCTTATTTGAAAGACAAATAGATGAAACTTATTTGGAGAAATAACCAAATCTACTAGAAGGGTATTACTATGTTCACAATTTTTCTGACACTGAAAAGATCACCTTCGCTCTCCTTAAATCCCTCTCCCAAATCAAATATTGGTGAGAATGTTACTGGGAGATACATAATGAAGATGAGTCTATGGCATTTAGGACATGACCCACTTGGGAAGCCTTTAACGATTCCCTCAAAGAGAAGTTATACCCTTTCGAAAAATATGATGACCAGTACATGAGTTGGATGAATTTGCATTAGGAAAGTGACACAGACCCCATACCTCTACCTCGACAGGCTTGTTGACCTCCCGGTCTAAGGATTGTTCTTAACTCTTGATGAGCTGAAATGGCTCTTTGATTCCCTACTGGAATCCTATGAATAAATCCACAGGTCATGTTGAAACCCCACCTGCGTGAACAAACACAAGATATGAGCTTCCCCTCCATGTGACCACCGGCGATGACCACAGGCCTTATCAAAAGGCACTTCATTCTTTAGGAATTCGGGTGTTTTGTATGCGAGCCACCCCTAACTCTTATTCCCTGAATCCCATATTGACCAATCTACGGTCCTGTGCTCCCCTTGATTGACGACTGCGATCGTATCCCGATTTCATGATTTTAGGATTTTCGATGCAAGGCGCCCCAACTCCTCCATTTCTTGAAACCCCAAAATGGGCTAGCGATCTCTTATCTCCTCCCTTAACTCTTCACTGATGTGACCCTCGGCTGCGATCTGGGGCCAACCTCCATCGCACGTTGAGACTTCGCGTATCAAGGATTCTTGATGCAATTCACCTTCGTTCTCCCGACTCCTGAAATGTCAAAATGCCGATGCTTCAGATCAATGGCGCACAACCTGACTCGATCCAACACTCAGATTTGATGTCGTGAATTCGTGTTTCGCAAGTTTTCGCAAACTTACCCTTTGACTCCCTAATTCACAAGTCAGTGAAATGTTGATCGACTACCACGCATCCCTTCCGATGGATAGTCCTAATGATTTCAGGACTTCACCCTTCGAGACTTTTGGAAGTAACTTCCTCCATTTCCCCTGATTCTTGATTCTCCAACGTGTGTGGATCTTCGCCACCTATCCTTTTGGATCCAATGGTCCAGGATGATTTCATGACTTCACCTTTCACAAATTTACTCCTATGCTCTTTGAAAATATTCCAGTGTCTGGTTCAATGAACACCCTGGATCTGTTGCCACCTATCCTCTTGACGATGGATGGTTCTGATCTAATCGGGACTTCCAGACTTTGATGAGTCCACTCTCCTGCATACACAAGGTTTTAAGCCTCGTGCATGTTCCTCCGGATCCAACAACTATTGGTCCACGCACCCAGATCTGACGGCTCAAACCTGATATCCTCCTGCGTTCTTATCACGTTGTCTGGATGTGGGTTCTAACGGTCCAAATTTCCCTCTACAGCTTATCTGATGGTTGTTGTGATCCTCCTCCTGAACTTACGACTTACTTCCCAGACTTGGAATATTTCTATGCTTCAAAGTCCTCAACCTTTGATTCTTCTGTGAGCCTGATAAATTTGGTCTCACCTATATTCTGGAAATGCTATCCTTCATGAGATTTGGGAATGAAACTCGACCTCGGATCTAGCGCGTACTTGCGCTCTTCGTGCAAACTTGCACTATCTCTCCTAAGATTCTCAACTTAGAATAGTCCACTCTTTGCACACTGCTTGTGTTATCTCTTCTGAGCTTACGAACTTACTCAATTCTAAGTGATTCATCCCTCTTCTTCCTTAGAATACTTCTGGTTCTCCTCCTGGCACACTTTGCGCTCGACTTCCTGAGCTTTGGAACTTGAAACAAGTTCACTCTACACATTCTCCTTACGCTTCGACTAGCCTTTAGATGGTTGTCTCTCAACACTTCGTCCGAGTTTTGGCCTAGTGAACTCCTTGCACAAGTCCTCCTCCAAAGTGTTCAGAAACTGTGTTCCTTTCGCTCCTTGGAAGGATATAAGTTCCCTCCTGGAAACTTCTTGCTTAATCACACCTTGTTGAGTCTACAGAGTGTTCAATGACTCTGTAAGTGTCTTCTCCTCAAAGCTTATCTTATCTCTGAACTCGAAATAGAGTTCTTCTGGTGCACTCTTTTCACTCGCTCAATGCCAACTTGGTAGAGCTCTACAAAACCTTCAACAGTTCTACTTTCTTTCTGTGCCTTCCTCAACAAAATCCTACCTCCAAGGTATTTAGTAACATTAAGGATTCTCCCTAGATATATGAATTCTCTAATGTGCCCTCCTGAAATTTCTTTGCCGGAATTCCGCAGAACTCAGATGTGCACACTTGCACTAGCTTACAGAGTCCTCAACACTCTGTCATGCAACCCCTTGCATGAAGCCACAAAGAACCCATACTGAAATCAAAGAAAACTCACAGACATGAAATTTTGTCTATCCCTGCAGATGGGACCTAACATACATCTACATCATAAAATGAATACACACGGACAACATTTAAATGCATAAACACACAAAAAATCATGTGCAGGAAAAAATGCTCTTTGTATTAATCTCAGAATGCATGTTTACAATATGTTCAAGCTCAGACTGCAACAGAGTCACAACTCTCTCTTCTCTTCTCTTTTACCAAAAACTAACTAAATTCTAGATACAAAGATCTGTTTATGAAAGAGGATATACTCGAGCTCTTCCCTCCAAGCTACCTACTCTCATTAATTTACAATGAATTACATTCAATGGTTGTCTAGTCTGAATCGGATCCATATCTTATCAGCCTGTCAACTATTAAAGGTGACTCTACCTACAGCCTGCACAAAAGCATGGCTTGGATCTACCAACCTTACAAACATTAAATTACAATTTGAAATTTTAAATGAGGGTTGATGCCTCTCTCCTCCATTGAATGCGCACTTTGATGTGTTGTCTAGTTGGTGTGTTTCTAGGTTGGAGCGATGCTCCTACATCATAAAGAGACCATATGGTGCAAGAGTACACTAAAATATTATATACCTTATGCTCAAAGTTGGGTATCAAAGACTCCAAGGGGAACCTAGACTTAAAGTACCACAATGGCCTACATAGGTACATCCAAACAAACATGGATTTATTGGACATCTCCTTATTTGGGAGTCGCTTATTAATATGTTTTCAAAATCAAGCAAAAATTCAGGTAGTGGAATAAGCAAGAGTTTGAGTCTACAAATTTGCAACAACAGAAGAATGGAAAAGGTGGCTCTAAATCACATAAAAGTGATAGAGAAAGGAAGGAAAACCTAAAGACAACCAATCCAAGCTACATGAAAATAAGGATAATGTGAAGATGAAGAAGGACACTAGAAAATGTTGTGAGTTCCACAAAATCCCCTGGCACAACACTGATGAATGTCACTTAAAAAAATCATTGTTGGGAAATATTAAAGAAAAAGCGTTAGACCTTGACTATTTATAATTTGATACAAAGAAGGATAAGGGAAAGCATATCATCAATGCATAACCTAGTGATACCATCACAACTAAAAAGATCAAACTATATGAGTTAGAGGAGATCCTGGAAGGGGAGCATGTCTTCCATTCATCGATGTGGGTGAAGATAAACTCATTTCATTTCATTGTTGATAGTGAGAGCCAAAAGAACCTGATCTTGATTAAGGTCATACACATATTGAATTTTCCAATGATGCCACACCCCCAACCATACACCATCATTTGGTTGATCCATGGAGAAGACCTTCATGTCAGCTAATAATGTTTCTTTTCCTACAAAATTGAGCCCTTCAAAGATCAAGTACTATGTTGTTTCCCCACTTGAAGTTTGTTATGTTACTTTAAGAAAACCTTATATGTTGAAACATCATGCTATTTATGAGTCCCTACCTCGTAGTGTAATTATCACTCTAGGGGTCAACCTTAAAAGATATCTGAGGTAGGTCCGACTACTGCAATTTCATTGATCTTAAAAAAATAGATCCAAAAATTAATCTCACAAACTACAAAGTTTTTCCTCTTCATGGTTAGGTCAGAAGTGGAATCAAAGGTCATTACAATCACCACAAATTCAAAACAGGGTCTCTCTACATAACATAAGTAGGTGGACAAGATTTTAGAGGAATACATAGACCTATTTGCTTCACTAGTAGGGGTGCCTTTGCACTGTTAGGTAAAACATCCCATTTATTTGATACCTTATGCTCCCTTTCCCAATGGCCCAATATATAGCATCAAATGAAGCATCATTAGGTCATACACAAGGGCCATATTCGACCAAGCTCCTTACCTTGTGTGAGACCTATTGGTACAAAAGAAGGATGGAACATGGAGGATTTGTATTGAGTATAGAGAATTTAATAAAATCACTATCAAGAACCGATACCTGATCCTAGGGATTGATGATCTTATTGATTATCTCAAGGGTTTCAAGTTTTTTAGTAATATTTATCTAAAGTCGGGATATCACCAAGTTCTAATACAATCAATTGAGGTATGGAAGACAACCTTCAAATCTAAAGAAGGATCCAACTACATTCATGAGGATGATGGAAGATATCTTGCAGGTGTTCACAAACTCTTTTGTGGTGGTCTATTTTGATGACTTCCTCATCTATAGTCGGACCTAGGCAGAGCAATTGCAGTACATTCAGAAGGTCTTGATCACTCTGCGACAACACAAGTTATACACCAACCTGGATAAATGCTCATTCGACATGAAGGGAATCTAATACTTAGGATACATTTTGGATGAGCATGGTGTTATCACTGAAATTTCATCCACACATGGTTACAAGAACTTAGCATCATCAAACAGTGATGAAGTCATCCATGGACCTGAATTAATAACAAGGCATTCATAAAAGGGTAAAAAAACTATACAAAGTAGTGAAAAATTGAAGGGCTCTATGAAGACACTGGGCGCGCACGCACATGCGCGAAACAGGAATGCAACAATCGTGCACATGCGCACGATGCGCGAATGTTATCACAAAAATATGCACACTTGCTAAACGACGCATTTATGAGAGTGGTCGGCCTCCCACCCACTTATGGTTCAGCTCCCAAGCCGATTTGACCTTCAAATATGGACTGGATTCGACTAGGTGGTTGGTCAAAGACCTAGAAATGTCCTAATTAGCCTCTTTTCACACTATGAAGAAGTTAAGCAATAGCTCAAAGGAATGCTATAAAAAGGCCATGGATGCACCTCATTTTTCAAGGAATTCAAAGTAATGTTATGCTGCCTCTATCCTCTTAAGGACTCCATCCTTGTCAAGAGCATATTAGCACCATTGCATTGGACAATCCATCTCACCCATTGAGTGGATTTGTAAAGAGTTCTTTCATCTTTTTCCATTTTTCTTGTTGTAAGAAGAGCTAGCTAGTGGGGGTCCAAGATCCCTCCCTTGGAGGAAGAAGGGACTCATAGTCACCTTTCTTCTTGGTGTATTGTTTCACTAATAGATCAGCCTCAACATTGGTGACATGGGTCTTATGTTTCTTTTTGTTTCTATGTCTCTATGCTCATGAATTTAGTTGTTATTGCATTTCTTAGTTTAATTCTTAATTGTAGATTTTATTTTCTTTCCCTAACTCTTTTCCTTGCAACTGTCCTGCTCAGCAGACCCAACTGAGCTTGCAAGCACCTCTATTTTTATCACCAAGGTGATGGAAGAGGCACAACATATTGGCAACTCCACTGGGGAAAGGTATCAATTTCCTACCCCATTTGGGTTTTTCTTGCTCTTATTTTAGTTTTTTTAACTTGCAGGTACACTAACCAGCCTAAGTCGACCTGCCACTCAGGCAATTCCAAGTTGAATTGAGAGAAATCCATTCATATTTTTCATTCTCGGTCGTGTGTCATATATGCACGGGTTTTTAGGCCCACAGACATGCATCATGCACACATGCGCCTAATTCATAGTTATGTTCTGCACACATGCACCTGTTGATTTGTCTCTGTTTGCACGCATGCACTCTGTGCACCTCTGTCTCCACTGAGACTCGCACATCTATGAAAAAATTCACATTGTAAAGTTGTTGAGATGTGGGGAAGGCCATTTTCCTTCTTACAAATGATTTCAAGCATGTTTTAAAGCTGGACCACACTTAGTCCCCTCATCATATAAAGGGGTTAGTCAAAAACACATAGGTACTTAGGAGGATAAAATCAATTTCCCTTGTTTGTTTTTTGCCACATGGATGGCTTGTTTTGACTCACAAGATAAGTTGGAAATCATTTTTAATCACATTTAACTTGCATTGGGACTAGAAGTTGAATAACAATCTCTTAGTATGCTCTTCTCTCATGCCTCCAGGCGATCTTGAGAATCAGAAAAAGATTGTGAAAACGATTTCATCTCCCTTAAGAACATTAAAACCTTTAGGAGAGGACAACAGCCCTTCTTGGGACTCCTCTTAGTTTACTTTTTCAAACACATCTTAATATTTTAACGGGCCCATACATGCCCACATGCTACAAAGATAGGATAGTGTTTGAATTTTTCTTTCTTAGATCAAATCACTAGGGAAGTTTAAAGGTTTTGTAACGGGCCTATACATGCCCACATGATCAATCTAGGATAGTTTCAAATATTTTCTTATATTACATCACAATAGGGAGTTAAAGGTATAGTAATGGACCCACATGTCCACATGCTAGCTTCCTAGGGACTTTTGAATTACGCAAGGTTGTACCAAAGACACTTAGTAAATTGGGTAATCAAACACTTGTAAGGACCAAGCGAAGTCCACATGAAGCAAGGTGACATCTAATTCACTAAAAATTGGCACACTTTCACTCACACAAAAAAGTCACTTATCACTCACCTAACTTCTTCTTGAAACGTGGAGGTCAAAGTAAGTTTCCTCCAAATGGATTTCGAAAATATCCCACCCTTTTCTTGACGAAACTATCCACTCCCATTTTAATCAACGAGGTTGGTTTGCACCCCCAACCTCCCAAAACAACTACATCTAAAATATTTCTAAAAACTCACTAAGTTTTCCTCCACAGGAGGTGCCAAAAGAAATTTTTTATTCTAGGTAGGATTTCAGGGATAGGCATCCAAATAACTCCCCGTTATCTGGTTCTCACATTGTCAAAACCATAGAAGTTGTCAAATAGGGAACTGAAAATCGTCCAAGTCAAGTGTTCCTAATACCATAAGGCAGCGAGATACCCGTGAAGGGTTGAAGGCCGAGGTCCAATTGTTCTGTGCATCCCCCCTTGAGGTACCCACCTCTTGGACAGGATCCAGCCCGTGACCCATTTCTTAGGCCAAAAATATAAATGCCGCACTTTGACCGAGGTACCTAGTGACCAACTTTAGGAGATCTACCCAGGTGGCAATTGTGGGCTGCAATTGCACCTTGATTGGATTTTGTGTGGCTATTAGGAAATATCACCAGCTCTTTTGGGATATGCCCCCTTTACCCCTCATTATAACCAATTATTTCATCCTTCACTAGTTTCTCTTCCAGTGACTTCAGACCCCATTGTTGAGTACTATTGGAAGGTCTGGTGCTATTTGAGAGGAAGGACGTTGCGTATTCTAGGACACGAGCATTTTCTTTCTTTTTTATTCCCCACGTGGATAAAACCCACTTACCCACATATATATGTTTCTTTTTCAAAACACATTTTATGTATGATGCACATCTAATTACAGTTTGATTTGGATATATATATTGTGTAACACTCACTGCAAAGATTCTTGTTTCTATATTACTCTCACCACTCTTTGCACACATTCACGCAGCTAGTCGGACATCATAGGGGAACCACAGAACCCCCATCGTTCACGACGCTTTCTAAACATCCCTCCTATCCTAGGGGGAGTGTCTGGTCTTGCCCATTCATCGGTACCTCCCTCACACACTCTTGTGAGTGTTACTATTTTAGGATCATCTTTGCTTGTTTCTACATTACTTGGGTCCACTTCCCAAATCCATCCATTCACTCTCTCTCCTTTACACGGAAGCGAGGGACCCACTTCTTCTCAAGGAGGAAGCACCAACCCACCTAGCCCCCCTCAAGGGTCAGGTTCACAACACACTCACACCATGGTCGGAGCTAATCCTCCCCCCTGACTGCAGATGCCATATTTGGCCTCTCTCAACATACCGGATCTCAGCAAACTCACCAATGCTCCTATATTGCATGATCCCACATGGCCTGCAATGCCCACCAAACTACCTTCGGACATACCAAAGTTTGAAGGAAAGGAAGGCGATGAACCTGCCAACCATGAAATGACCTTTCACCTATGGTGCTCCTCCAATAGAATTATGGATGATTCCATCAAACTACGATTATTTCAACGCACACTCACTGGCCCATCGGGCAAATGGTATGTCGAAGAAAAATCAGGGTCCCACACAACTTTTGAGTCATTGGCCAAAGCATTTTTGACCTTCTTCCAATTGCCCATCCACCACGACAATGGTCTAGAACTACTTTCTAATTTCAAACAAACCTCAGCCACACATATCGCTGACCACATTCACGAGTGGCGTAGGCGACGTAGTTTGTGCAAAGCAGAAACCACCAAGCAAGAGTGTCTCGACTGGTTTCTTAGATCACTTGTCTCTCTCCTTGGTAAGGATGTAGCTTCCACCTTCCCTCAATATGAAGAGGAAGCCATCATTAAGGCCCAACAGTATGACCTCATCTATGCATAGTCAGGGTACTTATACATTGTACTTCCTGATCTTCCAAAACCTGTGCCATTTGGCCAAGACAAACCTAGGATGTCTCACTCAGCAGACGGACTGATTGGTACCACCACTCACCATGGTCCACAACCCCAACCACCACCGATGTATAGAACACCTCAATACCCACCGGCATACAGGGGCACTTCTTATTACCCCCCACCCCCTTATCAACAACAATACCCTGTTGCTATACCTCCACCCATCAGTGGACCACCCCCCATACATCCACCTATTCAAACAAACTCTGGTACCCCCTCTACCTCAGCTTATAGTACTAGTGAAAGCACTATGCCTTTCTATGTACCTTATGGATCATTACCACCATAGAATCCGTACTTCCCATTTCCTGGTCCTCTACAACCCATGGCTCCCCCCCATCCTCATGCGGGGGTGAATTTTGTTCAACCCTCTGTCATTCAACAACACCAAAATTTTGAACAGTTGAATACAACCAATTCAACCCATCCATCGAACAATTCCAAGAAGCACGGATGGAATAGGAATAACAACAACCCAGGTCAAGGCGGGAATCAACCCTAGCAGAACCAATCCACTGAGGGCATCAATACCAATATACCACACCAAGGGAAGAACAACAATCTTCGAACTAACTTTCCTTGTGCCATATGTATTGAGTATGGACATTATACTCATCATTGCCCCCAAATTCCTGACCTCCAATGGCTTAGGGAATCCATGCACTCACAGGGCCCTCCGACACCATCTTCCCCTCAGCAGGCCCCACAACAGTATTTGCAAACACAACATCCAACTATTTTTCAAAACCCCATTTCATACCAAGGTATGATGAGCACCCAACAAGTGATCAACCCTACCCCACCACAAATGGGGAAATATGCAACCCCGGGTGCCACTCAACCTAGGGATTTGGTTGATCGTAGTATCCTCCTCACCAATGAAGAAATTTTTCTGCAAACTCGTAGTCGTCAATATGGTATCCCTCCCAACTCTACCCCAACCACCTCATAAACATGGCCAGCTACTACCGGACAACCATTGATGATTCCACGTCCTAAAACAGAACCCATTCCTCGCATACCATGTATGCCTTTCCGACGGAATGCACATAACCCTCATGCTAAGGCTGCTCATAATTATAGTCTGGTTGATGATTTAGCCCAGTCTCCCATAGCCATATCTGTGTTGGAGGTCCTCCAAACCTGCCCATCACAGAGAAAATCCTTGTTTTTTTCCTTGGGGGAAATTGACACAGCTGACACCCAGCTGATCACATTTGATTCAGATAACGGAGAACCACGTCTTCCCGCCCAAGTAGCCTTCCATATACCAGTTAAGATCTGGAACACCATAGTTTATCGGTGTATCATTGATGAAGGTGCATCCACCTACATCATGTCTAAATATGTATGGCATAAAATTGGCTCCCCTGAGATAGTACCCTCTACCATCACCCTTCAAGCTTATGATGGTCGACCAACATCTTCCACAGGGATTTGCCAAAATGTCCCCATAGAACTTGGGGGAAAAACCATCCTCATTGACATTGAAGTTATCGATACCCAGCTTGATTACAATATCTTGTTCGGATGCAACTACATGTATGCTATGAAGGCGGTCACCTCTTCTGTGTTTCATACGATGATGTTCCCCCATAATGGGAAGATCGTCACCATCGACCAACTTACACATTACAAGCCTAACCATTCCACTAACATCGATAACATCCTCCCCCTTGTTCATGTTAGCCCAGATAAATTTCTAGTTGCCAACATCGGCCCTAGATTATTCCAAGACCCACCCATGTTGGGCACTTGTCAAGGAACAACACCATTCCTAAACCCATCTTTTTCAGAACAAGTGTGGGTAGTTTCCTCTAAAGGAACTGACATGGAAGATACCCTTCCTCCTAGGAAGGCTTCTATCATATCTGACATCCCACTAGTCGCAGAGCTCCCCCCTCATGAGCCTCTTGTGAACTCATCGACTCCACCAGTTCACAAGTTCACCTCTCCCCAGGTTCATATCCCAGTTTGGGAGACAGTTCCCCAAGCCATTACTCAAACCCCCTTCTTTTACCCTCCACCAGGCATACAAGCTTTCCAAGTAGCCACAACGCTTACTCTCCCTAATATAGTGTTGGCAATTCTAGTTTGGTATTTACATCCACCAGAGATGGTTCCACAACCATCCCTTCTCCCCCAAAAATACGGAATCCCCATGACGATTCCCATACTTACTCCAACCACACCCCCACTCACTAACCCCCCTGCCACAGCTGGGCGCAGGAGAAAGAAGAGGGACCCCATAGCTCCACTTCCTCCACGCATCCCACCACCTTGTGCACTATGTGAGAAAGAGGGACACCCAACCAACAACTGCCCATCTCTACCAGAGTTACAGAATTTGATTCCACTCAATCATACTCCCCCAACACTCGCCACTATAGCAAGTACTGCCACTACCTCCCCTAACTCAAGTAGAAAATGGATACGCACCAAATTCGCTTGCACCATATGTTCAGATTATGGCCATTATACACAACATTTCCCATCTATCCCATATGTCCGCCACACATTAGCCGTGGCACAACACACATATCTTCCTAAGTTTCCTCCGACACTCCATACCAATGCTCCTGTGAATGTGATTCATTATACTTCTTCATCATTCCTCGAGCAAATGGGAAGTACATTTCCTCCCCCCAAATTACCACCCAATCGTCCATAGTGTCAGTAACACTGGGATGGCATTATGGACCCACCGTCCATATCTAAGCCCTTTTTCCACTTTCATTTTTTGGTAAAAGAGCCCATAAGCTCTGTCTTCCGAACCACCTTCGGCCTCTTATACAAACATTTCCCTTTGGTGATCATTTTCCCATTTTCCTAGCGGAGCATCTTCCCATGACACACTCAGGTACGCATGCACATATTCAAAATTATCAAATAAATGCTCATATGTGCGATTCTCTTCAGATATTGTTCACGTCAGGTATTTGGTTTTCATGTGTGCAGGTACTTGGTCATCATACATCAACACAACCCCTTTAGGTATATACTCAGTATTTACATGTCGTCATTCCCTATGAATCTCACTTACATTTCCAGTCACACCCTCTAACATTTGCCTCTAGGATCCCCATTTCTGGCTCTGAAGTACCCACACCTCCATTTGCATCTTCAATACTGTCACCCGATAGCACTCTTACCCACATGAGTTGTCCCATTCATAGCACCCTTTTGCACTTCTGACACTCATGCTATTTTTCAAAACCCTTTAGGGATGGGAGTCTCGATAGTCTTACATCATGTAGCAAATCAACCACATACTCCTCCTCATTTTGCTAGCTTTCCCAAACATACTCCCAGATTATCTCTTCACGGTTCTATTTTTTTACTGCACCTCCACATTATCATGAACCCTCCATTTCATCCACAATCAGTTTTCCCATCTGCAAATCTCCCTTCATTTCACCTACCTCATACAGAAACCCACCCATGGGGCCCCCACCCTTCATCAGTTCTCTGAGCAAATTATGCCCTATACGGGCCACCCATATCACACTGGGGCACCCGTTTCTATATTTGTACACTTCTCCCCAATTATTCGTTATTTATTGTACAAACGCCTTTATTTCCAGTCGTTACATTCCCTTTTTGTCACCACCTTTGGCGATCTTCTTCCCTTTTTTGGCCAACCGCAACCCATGTCACCCTTGGTTGGATCACTACTTATCATCAACCCTTGCTGGCATCGTCCATATATTCAGAGTATCCCATAGGCCACTTACCTCTACCCTCTGAATTTGTTCACCTTGTCCCACCTCTGGCACAACTTATCCCTGGTCTTGTCGTCCCCCTAACACTTGACCTCATTGAACGGTTGTGGCCACTTTTTATCTCACATATACTCCAACAAAGGGTAGTCTTGAGTCTTCCTACATCTTGAATTTGTCCATGTACCTCCTTCACTTTCTCACCTCACCCAATAGATTTCACAAATCCATTTGCTTATGGGAGTCGCGTCCCCCTTTTTGTCGACATCAGCATAGTTTTCCAAAAGGGAGAAAGTATCTTGATTCTCATTACCCACCTAATGAGAGATCTTGGATGGCACAAGGGGAAACACAATTGCTCCCTATTGTAGTTGACCCCCATAACATTCAACATCAACACTTTCTCATGTTACGGTGGATCTTACTTTGCGACTATTGCAGTTATTTCTTTCATTTGACGAAGACCTCTAAATTTGGGTGGGCTATCAATGCCCACATAATCGGTGATACTTATTACCATGATCACTGCCTACTATTCAAAGTATGTTCATCTGCAGAATTGTCTTCTGTCTTTATCATGACTGCCCCTGAGGGCACTGCAGTTGCCTACACCAACACTTCAATCATCTTTTTTGGAGTTACATGACACGAGCATGGGGCATGCCTGCCTCGTTTGTACATAGTTTTCTATTTTACACACCTCATGGAAGATCGGGTCCTACCGGTTCCTTTTTCCCTCCAACAGATCGCTCTGGACGATCCCACTATTTCTCTCTCTTACAACAACATTCTCAGTAGAAGAAACATTGATGTATTTCAGCTATACGTATGCTCCTAACCTCATCCATCAGGGGGCATCTGTTATCACTGAAATTTCGTCCGCACATGGTTATAAGAACTCATGATCATCAAACAGTGATGAGTTCATCCATGGACCTGAATTAATACCAAGGCATTCATAAAAGGGTAAAAAAACTATACAAAGTAGTGAAAAATTGAAGGGCTCTATGAAGACACTGGGCGCACGCACACATGCGCGGAATAGGAATGCGGAAATTGCGCACATGTGCACGATGCGCGACTGTTATCGCAAAAAGACACGCACCTGCTAAACGATGCATTTATGAGAGTGGTCGGCCTCCCACCTATTATCACTCCAGGAAACTCTCCTAGGCTGTAAGTCAGAGATGCCTGGTAACTAACTCTTTTTGGGAAATATTTTCTTAATATTTGATGTGGTTTTTGGATCAAGATGAATATCTAGGGACTGGACTGTGTTTCCAAGACTGTCTAGAAATATAAAATCTCACAAGGCCTTCTAGTAATGCAATCAGACAAGGTTTGATTAAAAGGTAGAGAAGATAGCTATTGAACCAGACTATACTCATATAAAACAAGCACAATGGGTTTAATAACTAAGGAAATAACTTATGATTCTCAACTTAACCAATCAATTAGTGAGATGACAGTCACATGCAGATTGAATAAGTATCGATAAAGAACATTCACTCATAAGATATCAGAGAACAAAAAAGAGAAGTCTGACAACACAACTGAGGGAAGCTTGAAATTTTTCATATAATAAGAATAAGTCTTCTTACAGTAGCAGCATGTAGAACCCAAAATCGAACCCTTGGTTCATATTCTATTCTAATATTTATAGCATTACAAAGTAGTTCTAAGATCCTGAAAACATGGATCAAATCAGCTAAAAATAGTAAGTCAAAATCTGTTGCAAAATAAGTGGGATGCTTCCCCAAAATGAGGACAATCCCAGATTTCTCTCTGTTGATTGTTGGTGCAGTGTAGAACAACCTCCCAAGGCTACATGATGACTTTCAAATAGAGACTAAGTCGAATTTGCTGATGTGGCCAGGTGTCCTGCTTTCTGTCTTAATTAAAAATGTCCATAACCTTTGAAATAACTTCTTTCTCCCTAATATGTCAAAAATAACTATTGGGTTGGACTTGATAATTCATTAGACATTCATTGGAAAAGATCTCGAATCTTTTCATCTCAAAAATCTTTGACCTGTGTAAAAACTCGTCCAATTCTCGACACACAGGATTTCAGTGGTTGTCTGGGAAAGTTTCTGGGTGAGTTATACACCGAAAGCGCCCTTTTTCAATGGTTAATGAGCACATCGTAGGCTCGCCTAAACCACCAAAAGTTAAACTTTGAGGAGTTTCAAAATTGCAAAAATGTTTATATTGAATCCTCTTTTAATACTCAAACTTTCTTAGATGCTGCAGTCCTGGTTTGTGCAGACCTACGAACTTGTGCTGACTGTGTAGGGAGTTCTGGTACATCTATAATTGTTGTGGCTAAATTATCCAAAGTATCCAGTCTAGTTTGTTCCTCTTCAGGTGCTTCAAAATTCTTTAAATTGAGCCTTAGAATCCTGAGCTTCCTGTAGAGTCTCATATTTTCTCTGATCAAATCTATGTTTCTATCTTTGATTTTATCATGTTTTTCTCTAAGAGTTTGATTCGTTTTAAACAGTTCAGAATTTCTGTCAGTGAGATCTGCATTGGCCTTTTTGATCACCCTCTCCAGAACTTCCATCTCATAAATCTCTCTTAGGAGCTTATTGATCTTCTTTGTCTTACCTTTCTTAGGCCTGCTTGAGGAGGCTTCTGCTTCTGGTTGCGTGTGGGTCTCTGGAAGATTTAATGGAGGTAGATTTATCTTCAATTTTGCATCCTGTTTGATCTGCAAGTTGTCCTGTGTTTTTGCCATCCCCTCCTCTAAATCAGAGTCACTATAAGGTAGATTGAGAAGGTTTTTTCCTGTGACAGGGTTTTTATCTTCAAACTGTAATTTCCTCTTGATTCCTCCCTTCTTGCTGGGTGATGTTTTTATAGAATCTCTGGGCATTGAGATTCCTTTCCTCCTCATGTGACTACTCTTGGGAGTAGGATCTTTTTTGCTTCTATCCTTCTTAGCTTTTATCTCTGGAGGTCTTTCTGTTTGAAACTCATTCCAAAACAAAAAGAAACCCCACTCAATTTGTTTCCTCTGCAAAGCTTATTTCACAAGGAGGGTAATCAACCCCTGATGTGATAATCTTGTTATAACTTTAGTAGGCTGGGCTTTCACCTGTCTTTCCATCTTAATCAGGGTTTTATGAAAGAAGTAAGGCATGTTTATGTGTTCTCTTCCTATGAAATGGTTCAGCAGTTTAAAATGGTAATACATTACCCTGTTGTAGCGCCCCTCATAGGTGATATACACCAAAATCGCCCTCAGCAGGGACTGCCACTTTGATTCAAGATAGGACATGGGAATATCCTTCTTCCAAGTCATAGCTTTATGTACTGGTAACAAATACGACCTGAATTCAACATTTGAAGGTGAGGAGGTTTTAAACCAACAGTCCCCTGTTCTGGATAACCCTGTGTATTCAGAAATAGTTGCTTCATCTATAATAAACTCCTCCCTGCCTATTTTAGCAATCCTTCCATCATAGGAGAGGGAAAATGCTTCGGCCACGTGTTGGTGAAAGGTTGTCAATTTTTTACAGTATGTGAAAACTCCAGCCTGTTTAAAACACTCTGCGACCTCTGGATGAGATTCAAAATACCACATGCCATCCACTTCGGATCTCAACGCAGGACTTGCTTTTGACAGGACTCGATGCCAACTGTACCTGATACTGTGGGAATCAAAGTGTTCGGGAGGCAGTGGCTCTTGGAACTAGGAATACAATCAATACCACTTATGAAAAACCAATGAAATCGGGTGACAAAGCATAGGATTAATGAATTCAATAAAAAACTGACCTACTCTCAGATGACAATCTAGCTGAGGAATGCCGAAAATTCAGATTTTCGGGGGGGCAATTGAATTTCTGAAACTTTGAAAGAGAATAGTTTCCGATCTTACCTGATAACCCGACCAGGTTTCCTTGACTCGGGATGCTTGCTGAACTCGGATACCCTTTGAAAATCGCCAGAGAACGCGGGTGTTATCACTCCAAGAAACCCTTTGTGGTTGTAGACCAAAGGTGCTTGGTAACTTCAAGTAAAAATGTTTTTGTATATTGTGTAGATGAATCAGTAAGATAACTCAATTCAAACATGGTATTTAGACAGTCAAGATGGTAAACAAATGAACCAGTGCTCTCTAAGATTGATAATCAGCAAATAACTTTAAGGTGGATGAAGAACAGATTGCTAATAAACCAGTACAAAGTAGGGTCTAATTAACAATGAAGAAACTAATTATCAGGTTATGATCCAAATAATAAGATGACAGTCATTAAAGGCTTGACAACACAGATAACAATATAGAAGGAATGTGGAAAACTGACATCAAAATAGAAAGGAACCTGTGATTTAGTATTAGCATCAAAGCCTGTGTACAATAGAGAATTTCTGTATCCAAAACTGACCCCTACATTCATCTTCATTATGTAGCTTTATAGCTTAACAATTCAGTTATTAGATCCTAAAACTATGGATATGAATTTCCAGAAATAGTAAACAAAAAATAGGAATAGATCCTCAAATAAAGTGAATCTTTATCTGCTAGCCCTCAAAACATGGTTGAAATCTGATGATGTGTAGCTCAGCCTCCCAAGGCTCTCTGAAATTCGAATTATGTGAGGTGGCTCCCAAAACCCTGAAATTCTGCCTCTTTTAAAGATGGTAAATGACATTTGTACACCTTTTCTTCTCTTCATTTTCCAAAAGTGTTTGTTTAAATAGACTTGATAATTCATTAATCAAGCCTTAGAAGAGGTTTCAATTCATTCCCCTGCAAAAAATTACGATCTGGGCAAAAATCGTAACATTCTGGCCGTGATAGGCTTTCCACAGCGCATATCAAAATGATGCATGCAATAGCAGATAAGGCCAATAACTCAATATTATGAATAATATCAGTGCATGCGTGGGAATACAAATCGCCTACTGAAATATATCAACTAAACGTCAGTCAGACCTCAGGGATCTGTACTGGAATACAATCAAATGACAAAGAAATACCCGTGACCGCAAGGA
>JASDQU010099799.1:150822-169589 GCA_032191745.1 Picea mariana | reverse complement strand
TTTGGGGGGGGGGGTCCAGAATGGAGTGCTTTTCTAGCGGACCCTTTTTCTCTACATGGCAGGAATCCATTGGTCCAAACTCCCACCACGTACTGCTCATCATTTTCTGGCACACCCCTCGTCACCCTATGACATCATTTCCCACTTTTTCTCCTTAAGATCACATCTCATAAATCCATCAGTCTACGTCCCCCTATTCACACGTTACAAGTCCCTTCGCCATGGCCACTTCCCAATCAATACCCGCCACATCACCTGGTCGTATTTGTCATTCATTGTTACCTGCCATCTCACACTCCAAAAGACCCATTGGTAATTTATTACTGGCTAACTTATCCATTAGCTTGCTGATCTGTCCTCCGCGCCCAATGGGTATCCGTTTGCTCAAAACCACTCTTTCCGTTCATTCTCCCATTGCTTACTTTGTCCTCACACCAGAGAAATTATCCCTATCTTACCTCTGTTCGAGTCAGCCATCCAAAACCATAGTCATCCTCACTAACGTTTTGTTTGACTTGCGGGTATTTTCATATTGATGGCGCCAAAATCAAAGAAAGCAGAAGCTGAGGAAAATCCTTTCCTCCCGCCTCCTGTCAACCTCGATAGGATCCATTTGGCCAACAAAGATGTTTAATCATAGACACTAGGTGCGAATTTGACTTCGCGGATTTGCAGTCATGGCTAAAGGATGTTTTCTTAGATCAGAGCGATGAAATTGGGCTCTGGGAATCCAACCTTCCTTTGTATATTTTCCCCCAGGTCCACCATTTCCCTAAGTTCTCCCTCAAGTTCCAGGCTCACTACCTCCCCGACCAGAGAGCCATAGTATCTTCATAAGGAGAAGCTATGTTCTTCATCACACCAAAGGCCACTGACCAGATGATGTAGATACCAAGAACTAAATCCGCCTCCCCTTTCAATGTTGAGGTCATCATAGAGTTGTACCAAAAACTATCATTCCCTCAGAGAGCCCAGATTTTCGAGCTTTTCCTCCCTCAGGCTGCTCATCTCCCCAACACAAATCCCTCGTACCCTTCCTCCTTGTTCTCAGTAAAGGGAAACCAAATCATTTTGTCACTCTGTGCTCTGCTGGGTAATTTTTCCGACCAATGGGCGGATGAACCCATATTGGGTTTTTTGTCCATTTTCTCCACAGAAGAAAGACCCACCACGCAGTTCGACTACAACACTTTCCCGGCGGACATTATTCACGAGCAGTTCTTAAATTTTTCCTCAGAAGGCATGTTCCGGTATTCTTCAATATTGGCCTACATGTTCACTTTCTTTCAAGCGGACAGGTTCTCCTTTTCAATGCAAAAAATGGACAAGGACGAGAAGCCGCAGGCGGTAACAACTTGGACTTCACTACTCAGAAAAAATTCAACAGAGTTCAGTTTCAAATAGTTTATCGAGTAGTTCTACCATCCTGTGGTGAGCATGCTCAATGGAAAACCTGAACCAAGAATAAATGATGAGATTCAGAGGATTTTACACCTCTCAGACCTTGCAAAGACTGGAGACTGGTATCTTTACCAAAATCACACCGAGATCAGAGTATATGGATGCGAGTTGGCTCCATACAAATTGCCCAAGTATCTACTAATGAGGATATTTGTCCTGGAGTATATAAGGAAAATGATTAACTCAGATGACATACATTTTGTGTCTCTGAAAAAGAAACAACAGCTTAGAATTGAAGGGAGAATAGGGTCTTTCATCTGCAATAGCCGAAGTGCCGGGGAGGAAGCAGACAGACTGTTGAAAGAAATGAAGTATTTTGTTAGTTTCATATGGAACTATGATCCCTGCGGGATATTTTATGAAATGAGGATTAAAAATAAAAATGTCCCATATGTTCATACACCCAAGCCTGAGATAGAGAAGTTCACGAACCAAACAGAATGGGAGCTGAACACTCTGGTCAAGATAGAACAGTAGGACCCTTCGATCATCGTCTCACAGACTACTACACCACAGGTTCCCAAGGAGAAAAGACCCAGGAAGGATACTTCACCTTCCATCACTGAAGTCTCGGCTGAAGATTTCCGATTACACACCAAAAGGCCAAAAACCAGTTTTACACTTGACACGGCTGGTGAAAAGGAAATCCAATCCAATGCAACTATGAAGGATGATTGGTCACTTCTGAGCAAAATCATCAAGCAAATAATGTCTACCATTGTGCCTAAGAAGCCCATGAGTACTCCACTAGTCGACCAGCCGAGTAAAGTAGGACCAAAGTTGAGTATTTTTGAGAAGTATGATCTGATCAAAAAGAAAAATCAGACACTAACAAACAATACATATGCTCAGTTTTGGAAACAGGCATCAACGACACAACACAGACTGTTGTCTGCATTCGATATAGAGAAGGGTAGAATTCACATGGCGTTTCTGCAGGCATAGGTGCTAGACCTGAAAGCAATCACTGATTACAAAAGTGCAACATTCGAGTTTCATACTAGGGATGTGCATCCTGCTGATCAAATGGATCTGCACAGGCAAAACGGGGAAATGATTTTCTCCACGTTGGGAAATTCTTCTACTGCGGCCACTAAATTACAGGTATCTCTGAGCAATGTCCAGACACAGCTGAAATTAGAAAAGATATCATCCTTTGCAAAGGATAACAAAATTAAGATGTTGGAAGAATTGGTCCTTAAGATCGGGTATGACCCCTCAAATGTGAAAGAAGTTGAGGAGATGCTAAAAAATAAAAATGCCGATATAGCCTCTCTGAGGAAATAGTTGAAACTTCCACCAACAGAAGATGCACAAGCAAATGAGATAGCGGAGACAGAAGGGGAAAATGATGAGATGCTCAGGTTGATTATGGAGTAGAATGCATAGTTGAAATAGATGGAAGTAGAACTGGAAAGTTTATTGAAAGAGAAGGAACAATCAAAACCTATGGAAGTCATTCCATTAAGCACAGTTCCACTCATAGGAGTAAGCACAACATCCACAATGGGAATCCCCTCAGTAGAAACTCCCTCAGCAACTCCATTGACAGCTCTGGAGAAGACAATAGAACTGGAAAAATCCATGGAAGAGATGAATTTGCAAGAGACAGAGATTAGTAGACTTAGAAAGGAGGTTGAGAACCTTCAGGAGCTCAAGTATTCTTACCAAACCAGCTACTCCAAGGAGAAACAAACATCATACAAGCTTAGACAGGAATTGCAATAGCTTCAAAAGCAAACAGTGGCAGGCAAAAATCTTGTTGAGGTCAAGGAAAATGTCTGGATGGATATCACCAAATCCATAAATGAAATATGGCCTATGATACAAATCATGTTCGAGCAGAACAAACTGGTGCAAAGAAGCAAGCAGGCGATTGAGAAAATAAGAGGAGAATTGGGAGAGATGCCCATGGAAGCCACTAAGATCATTAAATTCCTGAATTCAAAAACCAGAGAAGAGTTAGAGGATTTGAAAATTAAAGATAGGACATAAACCATCCTCGAGGTCAAGAGGCTCTTGACTAAAAGAGGATTGATGTTACAACTGGAGGAAAAAGTCTAGACTATGGACATAGGAGTGCAAATATTTTCCAGCAAAATTGAAGCTCTGCTTAAGGGTCATAAATGACAAGTTAATGACACTTTCTGATTATAAAAAGAAACTAGCCACCGTGGCTAGGGATAGTTCAAAATTCTCAGGAATACAGGGTAGTATCATAGGCAGGGCTTTCTTAGAGGCTTTCCAGTCAGACATCAACATACAACACGAGATCCAGTACATTTTCATCGTCAAGCCAACTTTCGCCAAGTATACAGAGATGGATGAAGTATACCGAAGACTACTCAAAGTCGATGTTCCCAGTAACCTTCAATGGGAAGAGTTATGCAATCTGATTGAGTAGGATATGAGGTGTCCAAGCCCAGTCAACTATCCAATTAGGCGAGGTTGTGCAGAGGACTCACCAACGGTTTACCCCATAATCAAAATGAATATTTCAACACATCATCAAACAGTTCCTGAATTTTTGTATTCTGTTGAGTTAGTTAGCTAAATTTAGATTTCCACGTCCTGATCTTTAATGACAGGATCGTATGTAATTTTTTATTATAAATACTTCAAACTTTGAAGTACCGGGGGTTGATCTTTATGCCTTGTAAGCTAGAAAGACTATAATTTTTATCAAGAGATCTTCCAGTAATACAAAGAGACGTTTCACAGGATTCTCGCGTGTTATCCATTGGTGATGTTTTCCTTTCTATGTTAAATGTTTTCTTCCTTAGTTGTCATATTGTTTTCTAATCTAATCTTTTAAAGTAGCACATGTTGCATGATTTATCTTTGTATACCTTGTTTCCGGCTTTGAAAGATCTTAATGTTTATCTTTCTGATATTACAGTGAAGAAATTCTTAAATGCTTCTTTACTTTAATTGATATTCTCGTCTTTTCTGCTATTCGTCACTTTATTGCTAAAGAATCCAATGAATGCATTATCTTGCCCTGTGAAAAGAATCTTTTAATTTCTGTTTAGACCTTTATCTTTATAATACAGACCCCATAGCCCAACGGTGGTGTAAAATCTTTTTCAGCCAACTTGACAAAAACAACAACAAACCATTCAATTTTATTTTGTTTAACTAGCCTAATATCTCAAATTTAAAACATAGCTAAATCATACAGAGAGATCCCTCTCTGAAACTGGTAGGGCTAGATTCCAGTTTTGAAGTGGTTGGATAAAGTTGCCTCTTGTAAATTTCTTCTACTCTGACAACCTCTGAGAATTTACAGAGCAATAACATAGTGGCGACCATACTGGGGAACTGAACAAACATTCAACCCCACGTTTTCTTTTTCCCTAGAAGAAAATTTTGTTTCTGAAAAATTATAAATTTGAGAAAGAAATAATGTTCAGAGGTTGTTAACTACTTGTACATAGTAATTTCGGATTCATAAAAATAAAAATATATAAAAATTAAAAAATCTGGCTCCTAAAAGAGCTTATATTCGATCCCACCCAGACCCGGAACCTGCGATAGCAACTGATAATCCAGAACAGTTACTCAGAAAGAAGACCATTGCAGAAGGTTCAGTGAGTCATAGTCCAATTCACAGGTCCCCTTCTCTTCCAGAGGAACTTGTTTCCCTTCAAGATCTCAACTTTGACACAATTTTTGAACAAATCCTGTTTAGAACGAAATTTGATAGGTTTGTGACTGAAACTATTTTAGCTCCAACCATACTGCAACCCCAGACCCTTGAAATACTATCTCCCACTGCAAAACCTCAAACCGCTCACTATGTGGCAGCTAGTCCTTCATCCTCCTCATTTTCATTCACCACCCCACCTATCATCCAGGTTGTTGTCCCACCCCCTCCACCTAACATGGCAGCCATATATGCTCCCTTGGTGTTGGCTGCACCTTTATATGACATACCCTAGGACTATCAAACGAGACTCCCACAGTTCGATGGTACTGGGCCCTTGAATGCACAACAACATGTTGATAAAATGAATGACTATTTTGACTTGCAAGAAGTAGATGAAGCTAACGTTCAAATGATACTTTTTGCACAAAGTCTGACTGGGGACGTTAAGAAATGGTACAAAGGCTTACGTGCCGCTTCAGTGGTCGACCTTACGAAATTTCAAAGAAGTTTTCTAGACAGATGGGAGGTAAAGAAAAACCCTCTCCAGATCTTGTCAGAATACGAAAACATCAGAAGGAATCAAGGAGAGACAATACAAGATTACTGCACCTGCTTCAACAATTTGTACAATGCGATTCCAGTCGATATTAAACCCCCACAAGTTTTGGCACTGATAAAATTCCCTGACGGTTTCAACACCGATATGCCGTATCAATTAAGGGAAAGAAACTCCACCACCCTAGAGGACATGCAGAAAAGCGCAATAAGTGTAGAGGCCAACCTGCTAGCTAAAAGGGCATGACAGAGGACAGAGATGAGAGTCATGATTAAAGAGGAACCTTCCAGATCTTCTTCTGACGCCAAACTAGATTCCTTAGCTAGAGAAATGGAAAGGATGATGGAAAGACTTACTGTAGCCAAAAGAAATCCTCCTAGAGAAAAGCAAACCGCTCCACAAATTCGGAATCCTAACTTCATACGAAACCCTCCTCAAATAAGGCAGAGAGATCCTAGGTATCAAAGAGAATAGAGGGGTCCTGATCAACAGATCATACCACCCCTACAAGAAAATTATGTCGATGAAGGTGAGGAGGTAATGAAAGAATTAGAGGACACACACATAAACCTCATGGGCATTCACGATAACGAATCCATTTTCCTTACCCAGGAAGAGCAAGAAATTTTCCTCCTTTCTCAAACAGAGTTGAGTGAGGAAGCCTAAGAGACTGAAAAATAGGCATTTGAAAATGCCATTATGGAGGTACACAGGTATTACAATCTGCGAAGTAAAAAGACAGATGAAAATTCCCCAAAAAAGGTAACTGAAACCAAGAAAGCTCCCGAGCCTTCTACCAAGAAGATCCCCGAGAAAGGTAATGTTGAAACTCCAGAAAAAAGAAACCCTACCATTTTACAAAGATAAACATAGACTGAGGTTTCATCAATCAACAGACCAAATACTTCTGCCCAAAAAACTATGGTGGACAGATTAGAATTGTTGAGCCAAAGCAGAGAACCTACTCCTTTCAGCCTCGAAGGGGAATTAGCCAAAGTGAAAATTTCTATTCCCCTTTTCGAGTTGATGAGTAGGAACGCTTACCGATCTCAGGTGATCAAAGCACTGAGCATTGAGCCTGATATAGGTATGAAGGTGTTAACCGTTGGATCGACGAATCATTCAGATATGGTAAATCTTACTGATGATCAACCTGAACTCCTGTTTGGCTCTGAAGTTGATGGTCATACTGACACTGGTGTTGTCACTCCTTTTTACATCAACCTTAATATACACGACCTGATTCTGCACAATGCTATGTTAGATTCGAGTGCTTTTCATAACCTGATGCCTAAAGTAGTGATGGAAAAATTGGGACTCGAGGTCACTAGACCTTACAAGGATTTACACTCTTTTGACTCCAACAAATTCAGATGTATCGGGTTGATCAAGGACTTATGTATCACCCTAGTTCAGATTCCAGCAAAAAGCATGGTTATGGATGTTGTGGTCGCGGACATTCCTCTGAAATATGGTATGTTTCTATCCAGGTCTTGGGGGGCCATGTTGAGAGGCACTTTGCAGTTGGATATGTCATATGCCACCATCCCGGTATTCATACAACAGAGAAGACTGTACAGAGAGACGCTAATGAAATATATGGTCAGCAGCCAGGAAAATCCCCATAACTATCCTCTGTACTCTGCTCACTCTGATCTATATTCCTTCATCCTGTATGACGATGATGATATGGGAGAAAAAAATGCTCAGCTGAAAGAAGATACATTTGACCCTAACGAAGGCCAAGAAATCACTGAGGCAAAAGGGAAGAAAATCATGATAAGTGAAGAATTTCTAGTAGATTTTTGGAGCATGGACTTCGATGGAGCTGTAAGCAAAGAAGGAGTTGGAGCAGGAGTTTGGTTGCACAATCACAGATCCAAGTATTCGGAAAACCATTCTTACAAACTGAATTTTCAATGCACTAACAACATAGTCGAGTACGAAGCTTTGATGCTTGGCCTGAAACTACTAAAGAAGGTTGGTGCCAAACAAATCATGGTAAGGGGTGATTCTGAATTAATTATCAAACAAATTAAAGGTGAGTATGCAACAAAATATCCCAGGCTTAGAGCTTATAGAAATGTTGTTTTGGACGCCCTTCAATGTTTCACTTAAGTTGATTTGCAGGTGATGCCTAGGGGACATAACATTTTAGCAGATGGGTTAGCTACGTCAGAAACTACATGAAAGATACCTTTTCATTCCACTCACCCATATATGGTGGAGGTGAAGTGCAGACCAACTGTCCCAGACAACATCAGATACTGGCAGGTATTTGGGAACGACGATCAAATTGAAGATTTTCTACAATGCAAAAACGATTTCGAGTGTACAAACATAGACTTAGAAAACGACGATGAAAGTGTAAATAAATCTGTTTTTGGAAATAATAGTGTAAATAAAATAGATTCAAGAGAGTTAGGCAAAGATGAGGTAGATTCTGATGTTTTGCATTTAAAGGGTAATGTTTTGCCTAGGGGTTTAGTTCTATTAGAAGACTTATTTGATTTTAATGATGTAGCTAAAAAACCTAAAATTGAAGCCAGTGGTAAAGAGGTTGAAGACTATAACATAGGGACAGAAGAGAAACCCAAGATGGTAAAACTTTCCAAATCTTTACCCCCTGAGCAGAAACTCAAATACATTGAACTTTTCAAGGAAAATGTAGACATGTTTGCTTGGGGTTACGAAGACTTAAAATCTTATGACACAAGCATCATTCAACATAGGATCCCTATAAAAGAAGATCAAAAACCTTTCAGACAGAACTTAGAAGAATCAATCCCAAGTTACTTCCCCTAATAGAAAAAGAAATAAAAAATATGTATGATGCTAAAATCATAGTTCCTTTACGATTTTACAAATGGGTTTCAAATCTGGTCCCCACCCGAAAGAAAAATGGGGAAATCAGGCTTTGCATTGATTTCTGAAACTTGAACAAGGTTTCCCTAAAGGACAACTACCCACTGCCAAAAATGGACCATATATTACAAAAGGTAGTTGGATCCAGTCGAATCTCCTTACTGGATGATTTCTCAGGCTATAACCAGGTTCGCGTTCACCTAGATGATCAGGAGAAAATAACCTTTACAACACTTTGGGGTACCTTCATGTATGTGAAAATGCCTTTCGGGTTGATGAACGCTGGGGCCACTTTCCAAAGAGCGATGGACATCGCTTTTGTGGAATAACTTGGAAGATTTATTGTCATTTATCTAGATGATGTAACTATTTATTCCCAATCCGACGACGATCACCTACGACATCTCAGACGAGTGTTTGAGAAATGCAGGAAATTTGAGATTTGTCTGAATCCTAAGAAAAGCCTTTTCGGATTAGAGGAAGGTAAACTGTTGGGGCATATAATCTCTAAGGATGGAATTAAGATAGATCCCAACAGAATATAATTCATTCAGAAACTGGAGCACCCAAGGAATATCAAAGAGTTACAATCTTTCATTGGAAAAATAAACTTTCTGAGAAGATTCATACCTAACCTGGTTGAGCTTCTCAGAAACATCACCAACATGTTAAAAAAGGACACAAAAATAAAATGGGACTCTGAATCCAAGCAGTCTTTTGAACAAGTTAAACATGCACTCACACAAGCTCCAGTCTTGATCAGTCCTGACTTCACCAAGGATTTTTACCTTTTTTCTTTCGCTTCTGAACATACCGTTGCAACAGTATTACTACAGAAAAACAAGGAAGGGTATGAACAACCCATAGCATTTTTCAGTAAATCTTTAAGAGATGTTGCTTTGAATTATAAAATAATGGAGAAACAATCTTTTTCCCTGGTAAAAGCCATAAAAGATTTTAGAGTATATATTCTCCATTCCCACACCATTGCATACATTCCAAACGTAGTAGTGAAGGATATTTTAACCCAGGAAAATTCAGATGGAAGAAGAGGAAAATGGATTGCTATCATTCTGGAGTATGACATAGAGATTAATCCTACTAAACTGATTAAAGGTTAAGGTCTAGCAAAGTTAATGGCAGAATCCAATTTCCATGCTCTTGATATTAATTTCTTAGCCGCAGTAGATGAACAGGGAGAGTAGGCGACTCCAAGCGTGAAAGAGGTATTTCTGAACTCTCCATGGTACGCAGATCTAATATTTGTTTTGCATAAATTACAAGCTCCCCCTGGTTTGACCAAAACTAAAGCTAGATTTTTGAAATTGAAAGCATTAAAATTTTGCATTCTAGAAGGCAATCTTTATTGGAAGGATCCTGGAGGTATTTTGTTGAATTGTCTGTTAAAGGATGAAGCTGACAAAGTATTGCAGGATTTTCATGCAGGATATTGTGGTGGTCACTTGAGCTGGAAGACTACAGCTAATAAAATTCTCAGAGCTGGGTTCTATTGGCCTACACTATTTGTTGATGTGCATCAGAAGGTGACTTTGTGTCATAAATGTCAGGTGTTCGAGGGAAAAAATAAGCTTCTCCCTTTTCCCCTAAAACCAATCTCTATTGAAGCTCCTTTCCAGCAATGGATATTATACTTTAACGAAGAAATACATCCTCTCTCTTCAGGACAACACAGGTGGATTCTGACTGCTACGGACTATTTCACAAAATGGATCAAAGTTGTACCAAGCAGGCAAGCTATTGATTCTGTCATTATTAAATTTCTAGAAAATAATATATTGTCTCTTTTTGGGTGTCCAAGGAAAATTATAGCTGACAATGCAGCTGCTTTTCGGTCCAAGAAGCTCATAGATTTTTGCAACCAATATCATATCATTTTGGGACATTCCACAACTTATTACCCTCAGAAAAATGGGTTGGCGGAGTCATCCAATAAAACCTTAGTGAAAATTATTAAGAAGACATTGCAAGAGAACAAAATGTCATGGCATAACAAGATGGTTTTCACACTGTGGGCTGACAGACTGACCACCAAGAGGTCAATTGGTATGTCTCCATATCAGTTGGTCTATGGCACTGAAGCAGTTTTTCCTACCTCCTTAGGGGTTCCTGCCATGAAACTACTGCAAGAGATGTAAGCCAAGCTGAACGATTCCCAAAGAACGATAAATCAAATGATCCACTTGCAGCAGTCCAGAGAAGAAGTATACAACAAAACTCAAGTTGTCCAGGAGAGCATAAAAAGGATCTTTGATAAAAGAACTAAAGAATATGACTTTGAACTAGGTGACCTGGTTCTGAAATGGGATGCCCGAAATGAAGATAAGGGGAAGCATGGAAAATTCGACAGTATATGGAAGGGACCTTACATAATTTACACATTCAAAGGAAATAATGCTTTCTTGCTCAACAACAATGATGGGACCATTTTTCCAGGAGGACCTGTGAATGGCAGAATGTTGAAGCACTATTGACCTCCTCAGTAGGGACCTTCAATCAGACCTTTCCATTGTACAAATCATTTCATTTTTCTTACAAGTTTTGAGTGAATAACTTTGATCAGATGGTTGAAGCCCGCAGAGAAGGCCCTAAGCCACTGAACATTGTCATCAAATTTTCAAAAGAGTAAAATAAATCATACAACAAAGGAAACTGTGGAGAAAGTTTTTCAGAACATCAGAAAACAGGATTCCTGGCACTTCACAAGGAGAGTACCATCCCCAGGTGGAGCTGTTGTTATAACCCTATAATTTATAGGATCAACTGGTGACTAAATTTTTTATCCTTTTATTGTTTTGGTTGTCAAATGATTTTTCATTCTGCAAATAATTTGAGAAAAAGAAAAGAAAGAAAAAGAAAAAGAAAAAGAAAATAAAAGAGAGAAAAAGAATAAAAGAGGGAATAAAAGAAATTGGATAGAGCCCCATGCAATAACAATGACTTGGTTCATACAGTTTAAACATGGACAAGTCCTTTTAAATTGATGTTGATAGGAGTAGTGAATAAGCTTGGCTAAACTTTCTAATCTTAGCCAAGCAAATTAGGTTAGCTGGTGAATAAATTTGACCAAACTGTCTAATCTTGGTCAAATAACCCCAGGATAGAGTAATTTCTTAGTCCAACAGTTTAATCTGGGCTAAATGTCATAGGTAATTAGGTTAGAGCATAGGGTAGTTTGCTTTATCTCAATAAAACAGGCATGATGATCGATGTTGAACCCTATCTTTGATGTTTGAAAGTTGAATGTCTAACCCCATGGTGATAAAAACAGGGAAAGCTTGCACAAACCCACTTAAAGTGTTTATCCTAAGTTTTCAAAGAAAAAATGAGTTTGCGCTCATAGATTAAAGACAATGCACAGATGAATGGCTGAGGTGATGGCACTGAAATCTACGGTTGATAAGTTTTTTCAGACCCCCCCGACCGTTCTACCTTTAACGATAGGGGGGGGGGGTACAGAATCATGTATAACAAAGGCACACATCTGAATGGTTGAGGCTTCGTCATTTAGATCCATGGTTGAGATTGAATTCTAGACCCCCCCGACCATTCTTCTTTTAATGGAGGGGGGGGGGGTCCGAAATGTTGGTTAAACACTGCTCTCAGATCTACGGTCCAGGGACAAGCGCACTGATGGATAGCTGAAAATATTTTTTGGACCCCCCCAACCGGTTTGCTTTTAACGATGGGGGGGGGGGGGTCTAGAATGGAGTGGTTTTCTGGCGGGCCCTTTTTCTCTACGTAGCAGGAATCCATTGGTCCAGACTCCCACCACGTACTTGCTCATCATTTTCTGACATACCCCCCGTCACCCTATGACATCATTTCCCAATTTTTCCCCTTAAGATCACATCTCATAACTCCATCAGTCTACGTCCCCCTTTTCACACGTTACAAGTCCCTTCGCCATGACCACTTCCCAATCAACACCCACCATGTCACCCAGTCATATTTGTCATTCATTGTTACCTTCCATCTCACGCTCCAAAAGACCCGTTGGCAATTTATTACTGGCTAACTTATCCGTTAGCTTGCTGATCTATCCCTCGTGCCCAACAACTATCTGTTTGCTCAAAACCACTCTTTCCGTTCATTCTCCCATTGCTTACTTTGTCCTCTCACCGGAGAAGTTATCCCTGTCTTACCTCCATTCCAGTCAGCCGTCCAAAACCATAGTCATCCCCACTAACGTTTTGTTTGAATTGCAGGTATTTTCACAGTGATGGTGCCAAAATCAAAGAAAGCAGAAGCCGAGGAAAATCATTTCCTCCCGCCTCCTTTCAACCTCGACAGGATCCATTTGGCCGACAAAGATCATTTAATCGCAGACACCAGGTGTGAATTTGACTTCGTGGATTTGCAGTCATGGCTAAAGGATGTTTTCTTAGATAAGAGCGATCAAATTGGGCTCTGGGAATCCAACCTTCCTCTGTATCCTTTCCCCCAGGTCCACCATTTCCCTAAGTTCTCCCTCAAGTGCCAAGTTCACTACCTCCCTGACCAGAGAGCCATAGTATCTTCATCAGGAGAATCTCTGTTCTTCATCACACTAGAGGCCATTCACCAGATGATGTAGATACTAAGAACCAAATCCACCTCCCCTTTCAATCTCGAGGTCATCACAGAGTTGTACCAGAAAATATCATTCACTCAGAGAGCCTAGATTTTCGAGCTTTTCCTCCCTCGGGCTGCTTAGCTCCCCAAGACAAATCCCCTGTACCCTTCCTCCCTATTCTTAGTAAAGGGAAACCAAATCATTTCATCATTCTATGATCTGCTGGGTTATTTTTTCGACCAATGGGTGGATGAACCCATATTGGGTTTTTTGTCCATTTTCTCCATAGAAGAAATACCCACCACACAGTTCGACTACAACACTTTCCTGGCAGACAATATTCACGAGCAGTTTTTAAATTTCGCCTCAGAAGGCATGTTCCGGCATTCTTCAATACTGGCCTACATGTTCACTTTCTTTCAAGCGGACATGTTCTCCTTTTCAATGCAGAAAATGGACAAGGACGGGAAGCCGCAGGTGGTAACATCTTGGACTTCACTACTCAGACAAAATTCAACAGAGTTCAGTTTCAAACAGTTTATCGAGTAGTTCTACGATCTTGTGGTGAGCATGCTTAGTGGTAGACCTGAACCAAGAATAAATGAGGAGATTCAGAGGATTTTACACCTCTCAGACCTTGCAAAGATTGGAGACTGGTATCTTTACCAAAATCACACTGAGATCAGAGTATATGGATGCGAGTTGGCTCCATACAAATTGCCCAAGTATCTACCAGTGAGGATATTTTCCCTGGAGTATATACGACAAATGATTAACTCAGATGACATACATTTTGTGTCTCTAAAAAAGAAACAACAACTTAGAATTAAAGGGAAAATAGGGTCTTTCATCTGCAATAGCCGAGGCACCGGGGAGGAAGCAGACAAACTGTTGAAAGAAATGAAGTTTTTATTTTTATTTTCATATGGAACTATGATCCGTGCGGGATAGTTTCTGAGATGAGGATTAAAAATAAAAATGTCCCATATGTTCATACACCCAAGCCTGAGATAGAGAAGTTCACAAACCAAACAAAATGGGAGTTGAACACTCTGGTCAAGATAGAACAATAGGACCCTTCGGTCATCGTCTCACAGACTACTACACGAAAGGTTCCCAAGGAGAAAATACCCAGGAAGGATACTTCACCTTCCATCACTGAAGTCTTGGCTGAAGATTTCTGATTACACACCAAAAGGCCAAAAACCAGTTTTACACCTGACACGGCTGGTGAAAAGGAAATCCAATCCACCGCAACTATGAAAGATGATCGGTCACTTCTGAGTACAAGAAGCAAGAAAATCATGTCTACCATTGTGCCTAAGAAGGCCATGAGTACTCCACTAGTCAACCAACCAAGTAAAGTAGGACCAAAGTTGAGTATTTTTGAGAAGTATGATCTTATCAAAAAGAAAAATCAGACGCTGACAAACAATACATATGCTCAGTTTTGGAAACAGACATCAATGACACAACACAGACTGTTGTTTGCATTCGATACAGAGAAGGGTAGAATGCACATGGATTTTTTGCAGGTACAGGTGCCAGACCCAAAAGCAATCACTGATTACAAAAGGGCAACATTCAAGTTTCATACTAGGGATGTGCATCCTGTTGATCAAATGAATCTGCACTGGCAAACTGGGGAAATAATTTTCTCCACGTTGGAAAATGCATCTACTATGGCCACTAAATTACAGGTATCTCTGAGCAATGTCCAGACACAGCTGAAATTAGAAAAGATATCATCCTTTGCAAAGGATAACAGAATTAAGACGTTGGAAGAATTGGTCCTTAAGATCGGGTATGACCCCTCAAATGTGAAAGCAGTTGAGGAGATGCTCAAAAAGAAAAATTCTGATATAGCCTCTTTGAGGAAACAATTGAAATTGCCACCAACAAAAGATGCATAGGCAAAGGTGATAGCAGAGACAGAAGGGGAAAAGGATGAGATGCTTAGGTTGATTATGGAGCAGAATGCATAGTTGAAAGAGATGGAAGTAGAACTGGAAAGGTTATTGAAAGATAAGGAACAATCAAAACCTATGGAAGTCATTCCATTAAACGCAGTTCCACTCACAGAAGTAAGCACAACATCCACAGTGGGAATCCCCTCAGCAGAAACTCCCTCAACAACTCCACTGATAGCTCTGGAGAAGACAGTAGAACTGGCAAAATCCATGGAAGAAATGAATTTGCAAGAGACAAAGATTAGCAGACTTAGAAAGGAGGTTGAGAACCTTCAGGAGCTCAAGTCTTCTTACCAAACTAGCTACTCCAAGGAGAAACAAACATCAGACAAGCTCAAATAGGAATTGCAACGGCTTCAAAATAAAACAATGGTAGACAAAACTCTTTCTGAGGTCAAGGAAAATGTCTGGATGGATATCACCAAATCCATAAATGAAATATGGCCTATGATACAAATCATGTTCGAGCAGAACGAACTGGTGCAAAGAAGCAAGTAGGCGATTGAGAAAATAAGAGGAGAATTGGGAGAGATGCCCACGGAAGCCATTGAGATCATTAAATTCCTGAATTTAAAAACCAGAGAAGAGTTAGAGGATTTGAAAATTGAAGATAGGACAAAAACCATCCTCGAGGTCAAGAGGGTCCTGACCAAAAGAGGATTGATGTTACAACTGGAAGAAAAATTCCATCTATGGACATAGGAGTGCAAAGATTTTTCAGCAAAATTGAAGCTCTACAGAAGAAAGGCCTCCTTGGCTTAAGGGTCATAAATGACAAGTTAATGACACTTTCTGATTATAAAAAGAAACTAGCCACCGTGGCTAAGGATAGTTTAAAATTCTGGGGAATACAGGGCAGTATCACAGGCAGGGCATTCTTAGAGGCTTTCCAGTCAGACATCAACATACAACACGAGATCCAGTACATTTTCATCGTCAAGCCAACTTTCGCTAAGTATACAGAGATGGATGAAGTATACCGAAGACTGCTCAAAGTCGGTGTTCCCAGTAACCTTCGATGGGAAGAGTTATGCAATCTAATTGAGTAGGAGATGAGGTGTCCAAGCCCATTCAGCTATCCAATCAGGCGAGTTCATGTAGAGGACTCACCAACAGTTTACCCCAGAATCATCATGAAGATTTCAACACATCATCAAACAGTTCATCAATTTTTGTATTCTGTTGAGTTAGTTAGCTAAATTTAGATTTCCACGTCCTGATCTTTAATGACAGGATTGTATGTAATTTTTTATTATAAATACTTCAAACTTTGAAGTACCGGGGGTTGATCTTTACGCCCTGTAAGGTAGAAAGACTGTAATTTTTATCAAGAGATCTTCCAGTAATACAAAGAGACGTTTCACAGGATTCTCATGTGTTATCCATTGGTGATGTTTTCCTTTCTATGTTAAATGTTTTCTTCCTCAGTGGTCATATTGTTTTCTAATCTAATCTTTTAAAGTAGCGCATATTGTAGGATTTATCTTTGTATACCCTATTTCCGGCTTTGAAAGATCTTAATGTTTATCTTTCTGATATTACAGTGAAGAAATTCTTAAATGCTTCTTCACTTTAATTGATATTCTCGTCTTTTCTGCTATTCGTCACTTTACTGCTAAAGAATCCAATGAATGCATTATCTTTCCCTGTGAAAAGAATCTTTTAATTTCTGTTTAGACCTCTATCTTTATAATACAAACCCCATAGCCCAACGGTGGCATAAAATCTTTTTCAGCCAACTTGACAAAAATAAAAACAAACCATTCAATTTTATTTTGTTTAACTAGCCTAATATCTCAAATTTAAAACATAGCTAAATCATACAGAGAGATCCCTCTCTGAAACTGGTAGGGCTAGATTCCAGTTTCAAAGTGGTTGGATAAAGTTACCTCTTGTGAATTTCTTCTACTCTGACAACCTCTGAGAATGTATAGAGCGATAACAGAAGGGACACCTAATTGAATATTCTAGTTGGGAAAGTGAAGGAGACATCCAGAAACATGCACAGACAGTGCAGGAGCTCATGAACAGGAGTTCATGAAAATTTTCAGCCAAGGGAGTATGATGCAGGAGCATCGTGAGCAAGCACAAAAGGAAAAAGACAGTTGGAAATGCATCAACGCACATTTTGAAGAATGTTTTGAATTTGAATGAAAGGAGCAATTATGTAATAGCTAGGGAGATGTATTTGCATTTATGTTTTGGATATTGTAAAATAGATCATGAGCGTTGCTCTAATCTGTTGGATATGGAGGCATTTATTTGTATTGAATGTAAGTAGGTAGCTTTTAATCCTGACTAGATAGCTAGAACTGTAGGAGGGAAAACAGGTAAAAAGACACCCTCGCTTGTATTAGAAAAAACCTTTTTTTAGTTGCAAGAACAAGCGAGTAGAGAAGAAAATCCCGAGATGGTAAATTGTATAAGCAGATAGTTTTTAGAACTTATGAGAAAAGCCTTTGGATTAATATAAGAAAGATTTGATCCAAGTTCTATGTGTTGTGATGAATACTGTGTATATATTTTAAATGGTAGGTTACAATTTGCTTACATTTTCTCTGTTATGCATTTGGTTTAATGATGTGTGTATGTTCATGATTCTATGATGAATGTATGAAACCTGTGTAAGCAAAAGTATGCTTTTCAATTGTTTCTCTTCCTGAGAACTCCTACAAAGAGTGCAGTGGAGAGTCTGCATAGAGTGCGTTGACAGGGTTTTGAGTTTTATCTCAGAAAACTCAGGAGGGAGAACGTTGTTCTTATACCAGTAGAAGTGCGAATGAAGCATAGAGTCGTGCAAGGAGTGTGCAGGCCGAAGGAGGAATCAACATTATTCAGTCCCATAGAGTGGTTGGAGAAACTCTGTTGCGAAGAGTTCACAAAGCTAACATCGTGTATAACTGAAGGTTATCGCAGAAACATGCTAAGTATGCGTGTAGGGATTATTTGAATCCGGAAGCCAACAAAGAAATCTAAGCTCATGAGGATTAGAGCCTTTGAATAGCTTAAAGGAAAGAGAAGATCAAGGTCACGTAAAACTCTAAGGGCAAACAAATTAATGATGGGGAGAATTTTTGGAGGATCATCGAACCCCGAATGAACGGTGGAGAACTTCGAGGAGAAGTCCTGATTCACCGAGAGCCCTCTGATCAAGCAAAGATGCAAGGGAGATAGTGGCAGGAGTCACTTAACATATGAAATCTCAGGAGTGATAGAGGCCATGGATCGAAATCAGATCTGGGCCATTGGTTCATTTTAGGATTTCAGGGACCGCAAGTTGAGAGGACAGGGCTTGGCATTGGTTTCCCAATCCCCGAACCGGGAAAGCTGAGGAGCCATCAGGACTATTAGATCCAGCGCATTGTGGGCCGTTGATTTGGTCAGATGAAATTCAAGTTTCGACCACCGAAATCATGAGAGGAGGCTTCTCCAGGCTCTCAACGAAGAATCACAACTTAATCCGAACCGTCGATTGGCGGGGGATCTGGACCGTAGATCCAGGTCACTGGATTTCAGAGGTCATGGATTTAGAAGGGAAGGAGTGGTTGTTCGCTGACTCCCCAATTCATGAAATCCAAAATGCTTGGAATACTAGGACCAATTCCTATGGGAAGGTCATGTGGAGTGCATAGGAGCAAGGGCTAGCCTTTGGTAGGCCCTTGTCAAGTTTCGGATTTTGGGGATTGGAGTGTT
>JASDQU010099799.1:105389-121743 GCA_032191745.1 Picea mariana | reverse complement strand
TCTCAGACTTCATAGAGTTCGTCATGGCTTTCTTGACTTGGTCAAACCCTAGATTTGACCAGAAATCCAAACTTCACGTATTGGCCTTCTGAGAGTGCCAGAAGATGCGCTAGGCTAGGGTGCACTGATCTATCCGGAGATTAGGTCAATCCATTCACTTTAAGGTGCCTCAAAATAAGGTTTAGGGTTTTTGCAACTGCACCTGCTAGTAACCCTAACTGCAGTGT
This sequence comes from Picea mariana, assembly GCA_032191745.1. Lineage (NCBI taxonomy): Eukaryota > Viridiplantae > Streptophyta > Pinopsida > Pinales > Pinaceae > Picea > Picea mariana. Next base: position 121,516 of record JASDQU010099799.1, on the reverse strand, counting down.
CTTGGAAGCTACTTTTTCTAGTAACCCTAGCGACAATTCCTCAGCGAGATCAATATCCTAGCGACAATTCCTCAGCTAGCTCAATATCCTAGCGACAATTCCTCAGCAAGCTCAATATCCTAGCGGCTATGTTTCCTTCCAGGGTTTAGACTGAATGAAGGAGGTGTGGGCCCATAACCTGTTAGAATATAGAAGATGGTGTGCTCATTTTACCATTGACGATACCCTCCTCACCCAACCATAGGCTGAAGCGACCTTCTGATCACCTTAACCTTGACTGAGAATTCCTCTAGAAGCAAACCCTAGGCTAGATAGCCAAAAAAAGGGTAGCACACCTTTCCCCAAGGATAGTGCATCACAAAAAGCTGATCAGATAGTCCAAACCCTAGCCAAGAGATAGTCAAACCAATACTGAAAACTTGTTGTTTTTGCAGCTGCACCTACAGCTCTCCTCCACACGTGCGCACCAAACTGGGAACTACAGTGTGCACCAAACTGGGAACTGCAATTCTGAGATGCTGTCAAATGAGAACCGATGCCCTGTATTTATACTGGTTCTGCCAGATTTGTTGGGGCTGACTTCTCCTTCTGGATATGTGTCTGTTCAATATATTAATATTATTTCTGGCCGACTTCTTCTCTTGGAGGCTAATAACCTAATATAAATTATCATCTTGAGCCAACAAGGCTTCTAGGGTTATTATCCAACTCATTAGGGTTTTCTCTTTCTTTCCAGAGTCTTCTATTCTCGTCAGGTTCACACGTGGAGGTAAATACCTCCCGCAACTACCATAATATTAACACTAAATGCATCTAAAATATATATATTAAACATGAATGAAAATGTTCAAGCCAAAAAAAATCACTCAACATTCATATAAATAATTTACACAGTGGAATAATCATAAATAATACAACATAAACAATTACTTGTTAATGATTAACCAATTGGCTACAAACAAAGGATGAACATCTCAGCCATAGGAGCTATTGATCGTTTTCTCTCATCGTAAAGACAACCATGAGTTGAGGCTATGAGTCCACAAGGAGATCCAACCCACTGGCTATCGACTCTCCACACAGAGCAACCCCAAACCCAGGTTCTATTCTCACAACAGTTTCAAACCACCAACTTTCTCTTTTCCCCACAACCTGCACTACCCAAGGAATGTACCCCCTTCATTGATCATATTCCCTTGGGCTATACCATTCATTTATCAGGGCCCCTAGTGCATTTGGTTGGATAGGAATCACTTATTTGGGAACTCTAGGAACTCTCAGTTTCTTCATTATTTCTCATAGCAGCCTTCGTAAGGATCTTGAGATATTTCCTCAATAGGAAATCACACCATAGGATTACAACCCGATTTACAGGAACACATGCCTCTTTATTAGCATAAAAACATATCCAAACAATGGTTTACTTGAAGTATATCATGGTTGGTCCTCTTCCCAACTCTCCCCTAGATGAGGCTAGTATTCCACAAAAGAGGGTGGTCTCTCATAGTCCACTTGAAACTCATAAAACTGATAACCCAACTGATATTCTTCTACAACTATCCCGATTTTTCTACCAGATCTCTTCCTCCTTGTTGATGAAAGTAGCTATGGGAAACATCCTCCAACTTACAAAACCGTGAGATGTGGAACATAACATCTATGTGAAGTCTTTCTCTCAACCTACAAACCTGAGAGAAATCCCCTATGAAGGGTTCGTGATTCCTACCTGGGACAGAGTCAGGAACGTAAATATGACCTCCTCCATGACATGAGTGAGAAGAACTCCAGATGATTATCAGATGTAAGAGTGATCTATTGAGTTAGGACATGCCTGTGGCTGAGCACAAGGTGAACATGGGAAATACCAAAAGTGTTGGGCACATCATCATGAGAACATAAATGAAGATGATGTGATGGCCTCCTCCGAGAAGCAACATAGTTGATGAGAAGACTCTAGATGATCCTCCTATTGGTGGCAGTAGGAAAGCAGATCTATAGAGAAGACATGCATGTGGATGAGCACATGTGAACGTGTGGATACCTGGTTCATCTGTGTAATGCAGTGAATCGGGTCCATGGCATCCCTATGGATGTGCTCCTAGTGGATGAGCACTAGTGGGTGTATCAGATGCTTTGCTATATTTTGTTCAAGAGTCAGACCTACCTTTAACCCTAGTTATTGTGTAAAGGGTACAGGTCCGCCCTATCTTATTGTGTCTAAAGATAAACTATAAAAGATAATTAATATTAATATTAATATTAATATTAATTATTACAATAATAAATAAATAATATGTCTAAGTGAAGTCAGCCCTATTGTGCCAATAGACACTTTAGTTGACAGGAAAAGTCTAATATAAGTAAGAGGAAATCTTTCATTGTAGACACACACACACTTAGGTGTTTTGGAAATTTCAGCAAGTACTTCTCTTTGGCAAAGATGTGAACCTCTCTTAGGCACTAGTGTTCTAGGGCTTAAGAACCCTCTTGTGTGCTAAGTAATTCTTGGTGGTGAAAGGTATTTCTCTTGAAGAATATAGCAAATGATTTGGCTGTGTTTTTCTCCCTTGTTTGACAAGGGTTTCCTAGGATATATCTTGTGTTCTTGTGCATGGTGTTTCTTCTTGTGATCTTGGTTGCTACAACATTTAAGGTTATGGTAAATTTTTAAAAATGAAATGAACTACATGATTAAACTAGATTATGAAAAATCAACATGGTATCAGAGCATAGGTCTTGAAAGAACCCATTGCACAAACATTCTTCACAAGAAAAAGGAAAAACGTCACTGTTGTCATACATGAAAATTAAGGTTTTTTATTGAAGAATATTTTCAGCCTCAAAACCATATAGAAAAGTGCGCCCTAACCCAAGGAACTCTTTGGCACCTTCAGCGTACCTTTTCAATGGGTATATCTCCCAAAAATTGAAACCCTAGTTTTCACAAAGTACTAGAAAACCAAAAGAACCAGTCCAGAAATCCGCTAGTCAATTTTGAGGGGGTAGAATTTGGATTTTCAGAAATCTAACTGCACCAACTTACTCGCCTCAGCCCAACACATCTATCCCCTGGATCAAAATTTTAAAATTTGAAGTTTGAAAAATTAGGTTTTCCTCATAAAACCCTAAGTTGCAGTTGCAGTTGTAGCTTCAGAATCAGTTACAGTATCAATTGCAGTTGCAGTGTCAGTTGAAGTATCAATTGTTGTACCAATTGCAGTCACCCTTGAAGTATTTTAAGAAGTTGGTAAATATTATCATTGATACTAGATGGTTCGACTACCTGCAAATGATATCAAAGGTATGTACTCACATATGTTTAAATTGTTAAGATTTAAAGGGTATTTGTAGGAGAAGGGATCTCTTGTCATATATCCAAAATGATCTCAAGATCCAACACATTCAGAAGAATAATTCAACCCAAGTTTGATTATTCTGACATGAATCTATTTGTTATGACATTTATTTGATCTAGGTTGCATGTTGAAGCTATGACCATCATACTAACCTTTGGTAAAAATTAAAGTCAAGATATTAGATGGATTAAAGTTGAGATCATAGAGTTTGTTCTCTAACCCAACCTTCTCTCAAGATATAATATTGTCCTAGTACAAAAGACAAGTTGAAGAAAGCACTTGTTATCTTGAGTGAAGGAGACTTGGAAGAAAAGCAACACACTAGAAGTGAAGACTCCAGGTTTGATTGTTGTAATTGTCATTCCTCTAACTCATATTTCTAAAGTTTGCTACATTACAAATAGGTGTTGTAGCTGTAATAACAATCCTTAAGAAAAATTTGATTCTAGAGATGTACTCATTATTCTCCTTTAGGAGATATTCTTGTTTTGGTTCCTCTTGTTTTCTTGTTCTAGACAGGTCAAGAACAAGTAAGATGCTTATCCTTCAGAGGGAGTCGCATTGACTCAGAGGGAGTCAAAACTATTTGAGAAAGAGGAAGAATAGAACCATCCTTGAGACAATCAATGCAATAATGCATGATCAAAATCTTTCTATGATTTCATGGGAAGAAGCATGCATGACGCAGTACATGTATAGAACAAGAGTCCTCACCAGAATAGAAGCCTTCACCAGAGTGAAGCATGATATTGAACACTTCAGGTTATTTGGGTTCCTAGTGCATCTTCATGTCCCAAAAGAGAAGAAGTCCAAGATAGATCCTTTAGAAAGAAAGGATACAGTGAATCTTCAAAGACATTACAAATGGACATCCTTGGTCAGAGACAGATTGAGACAAGCAGAAACGTTGTCCTTGAAGAAGAGATAGTCTTTCAAAGATCCAGAGAATCTCAGATGGAGATTGAAAGTAAGACTATGCCTTCTCCCCCTTCAGCAGTCTAGAGGGAGAGATACATTATTCCAGTTGATCCAATTGCTCCAATTGATAGGCTCAGTGATATTGCAGCAAGGCATAAAATGCCTACCTAGAATCACTATGCAAGAGGCATAAAATCATACTAGCTTCTCAAGGCACCTTCTAAGAAAGTAAAAGAGTTTTTCAAAGCTATCCTCCAGTCATGAGACACTTCATTGATGATAAGACTCCATGTATTAGTAAAGAAACAAGAGAGCTAGTATGGCCAAATGCCATAATAGAAGAATATCAATATACTTTAAGACAATACTTAAGATATTATTCAAGGACCAAAAGGAGAAAACCTGTGGTACAACATGCAGCCTATGAAAGTATCAAGGAAACACAAAACATGATCTATAGCCAGAGGTTTCTCACAAACAGAGGGAGTTGTCCATAATGAAACATCTGATCCAGTAAACCAAATACACTTCCACCCATGAGTTGGAAACCATATTAGATAAATGGATTCTTGATAAGTCTGGATCTCAAAACAACAGTGATGGAGATACACACCTATATCATTGCAGTATTGGTGATGAAAGCCTAGTCCTGATGGCATTTCCAGAAAGCGTTGTTACTACAAGTAATCCTAAATTTCTCAATTCGAGATGAAGAATCTGAGTATGATTCATTACTCCTTGGGGAAAAAGGTATGACAGATGACCGATAAAAAAAATTCAGTGAACCAGAAAATCCCTTCAGGTTGATGCTCTACCTTGAAGTCTTCCATGGTTTCCTATTGTAGCAGGAAACATAACTCTGTATCCATAAGTGCACTAGAGACAAAGTATATATGTAGCAATAAGTGTGCAAAACAATGTGGCTTCACATACTTCCGATAGATCTACTTGACCATGAGATGGTTCCTTTGATGATGACCGAAAGACATATATAAAGTTCCTTAAAGAACCCAAAGATTCCTAATGGATTGTCACATAGAGAGATAAAATTTTCTTATGTCATATAAATGATGCAAAATAAAATTGTATACTTGCAGTACCTTTCTCCACCTGAGAAGACTGCAAACTTCTGCACCAAACATTTACTTGGTGAAGAACTCCTTCCGAGTTAAGAGGGAGTATGGACGACCTTAGCCAAAAAAAAAAATCAGAGTACATCGGTATGAGACTTGGATAAATGAAGAATTCCTTCCTAGCTAAGAGGGAGTGTTGATGAATGCAGCTATGAGAGACATCCTCCAGCTTACAAACTTGTGATATGTGGAACATAACAGCTATGTGAAGTCTTTCTCTCAGCTTACAAACCTGAGAGAAAGCCCCTATGAAGGGTTTGTGGTTATTGCCTGGGACAGAATCAAGAACAAAAAGATGGCCTCCTCCATGATGTGAGTGAGAAGAACTCCAAATGATTATCTGATGTAAGAGCGATCTGTTGAGTTAGGACGTGCCTGTGGCTGAGCACAAGGTGAACATGGGAAATCCAAAAACTGTTGGGCACATCATCATGATAACATGAATGAAAATGATGTGATGGCCTCCTCTGAGCAGCATCAGAGTTGATGAGAAGACTCTAGATGATCCTCTTGTTGGTGGCAGTAGGAAAGTAGATCTGTAGAGAAAACGTGCCTATGGACGAGCACAGGTGAACATGTGAAGACCTGGTTCATCTGTGTAATGTAGTGAATAAGGTCCATGGCATCCCTATGGATGTGCCCCTAGTGGATGAGCACTAGTGGGTGTATCAGATCCTTTGCTATATGTTTTTCAAGAGTTAGACCTACATGTAACCCTAGTTATTGTGTAAAGGGTACAGGTCGGCCCTATCTTATTATGTCTAAAGATAAACTGTAAAAAATAATTAATATTACTATTAATATTAATTATTATAATAATAAATAAATAATATGTCTAAGTGAAGTCGGCCCTATTGTGCCAATAGACATTTTAGTTGACAGGACAAGTCTAATATAAGTAAGAGGAAATATTTCATTGTAGACACATACACACTTAGGTGTATTGGAAATTTCAGCAAGTACTTCTCTTTGGAAAATATGCACACCTCTCTTGGGCGCTAGTGTTCTAGGGCTTAAGCACCCTCTTGTGTGCTAAGTCATTCTTGGTGGTGAAAGTTATTTCTCTTGAAGAATATAGCAAATGATTTGGTTGGGTTTTTCTCCCTTGTTTGAGAAGGGTTTCCCAGGATATATCTTGTGTTCTTGTGCATGGTGTTTCTTCTTGTGATCTTGGTTGCTACAGCATTTAAGGTTATGGTAAATTGTTAAAAATGAAATGAACTACATGCTTAACCTAGCTTATGAAAAATCAACACTCCTAACCTTCCAACCCAAGGAATGCACCATTCGTTTATCAGGGATAAACCAAGGGATGTGCCATCTATTTGTCAAGGTTAACCCAAGGAATGTGCCATTTATTTTTCAAGGTCTCTCTGGCATAGGTAGCTAGGAATATCTCAGTTGATAACTCAATGGAACTTGCTGTTAGGAAAAACTAAAAACTAACTAACAACAAACACTTGTTACATTGCAACTCACTTTGGAGTTCACTCTTCAGGCCTGACAACTTGGCTCTTCAATCTCCATCTCCAACACGCTCCTTATACGTTCCAAATTAATCTAGAATCTGTTCTCTGTGGCTCCCTTCAATTACAACATGATTGTTACTCTTCCCAGCACTCTGCTCTCCCTTTGTTGCCCAAAAATTCCCCTTGTAAAATTGCCCCCCTTCTGCATACAAATTCCCTCCCTTCCTTTCTTGCTTGGCTCACACTCTTCTTGAGGATTATTGCACTCTAGGCCATTATCTCCAATAAATATGGGATGTGACCACTCACACCCATCCTCTTACATGAGTTAAATGATTGGATTCTCATACATTCAATCAAAAAATAGAAGGTTATACACACATATAATAATTCAGGAATGTGGGTTGGATTAATACCCATGAGTAATTCCCCCTTGGATCCCTCTCTCTCTTGTGGAATCATATCCCCCCATCCTTCTTCATCTCTTTCATATCAAAACCAATGATTATTACTTTTATTAATTATTTGAATGTTCATAATATGAAATTTGGCCCCCAATCACATTAAATCAATACAGGTTCTTCTCCCAAACACATCGACTCACCAGCCTAATTCACATTTATACAATTACATTATAATTCATAGGGATTAGAACTAGGGATGTTACACTTTCTCTGTTGTGGATTTAACCCATAGCCATAAGGGATTTTCCCCGTAAAACTATGCCACAATACTTTAATGAGCTTAAAGTTGTTGAAGATTTCAATGTTCATTTGGCAACTCCACCGAGGGACAAAGCCTTGTTACTTTTGAATCTAATATCTTGTTGTTTGTATTTTAATATCTTTTTGTTTGTATTTGTAAACCCTCATTCCTTATGAATATAATATCTTCTTTGTTTGTATTTGTAAACCCTCATTCCTTATGAATATAATATCTTCTTTGTTTGTATTTGTAGTAGGAGACGGTAGCAGTGTATAAGAAAGAAAATCTCACTTGGTGACTTGACTAAGGGTAAAATCCCTCATCTCTATGAAAAACAAATTATGTTGTATGTGACACTTGTGGATAGGCACTAGAAAACAAGAAAATATGTATGGATGTGTCGAACTATGAACCTCATTTTAACAACTCTTATTGAGAATTAGGTTGGATCTGTGGAATTTCAAAGGCTCTTGGCTGCAAGACATGCTCCTTTAGACTTTACATGCACTCAAGACTATGTAAATCCACTTCTTGCTAGAGGCAAATGGATGATTTGTCTTCCAAAATTTCATGTCTTTGGTGACTCATTGAAGTTACATCTCAAATATTCATTGAGTTTATGAAATTCATCATGAAGGTGTTCCGATGAAGATGTTTGTGATGACTTTGAAGGTTCATCCTCAGACATCATGAAGATCTTCCAATGAAGATGTTTGTGATGAATTTGGAGGTTCGTTCTCAGGCATGGTATACATACATGTTTCCTCCAAGAAAATAAGTTTATTTGTTGGCTTTATATAAGTTTTCCATGGTTATTGGGAAAACATTGATGAAGAGGAGGAAGAGTGTTGTGAATATGGTTATAGTGATGATCTAAGAACTCCTTCAAAGGTGTTATCATCAAAATATTATTCATGCATGGATGATTATTGTGATGAATAAATTTCCAACTCCATGGTGGATTCTAGTGCTACTAAATATTAGTTATCTAATGATATATCTTTCTCTAAACATTTAGAAAAATGAGATGCATGCATCATACAAGGGGAATATGATGAGAGTTTTTCATTCATTTCCCCATTCCTCTATGCATAATTATGAACCATGTAATGATGATGAATATTATGATTCCATTGATTCTGATAATCAAATATACGAGGGAAAAAGAGAGCCCATGGTTTGTTACGAAGAATCCAACAATCATACCATCTCTAATATCGACTATAAAGAACCGAAAAAACATGGTCAAGGCATGATCTATGACAATATGATGTTGGGAGGAAGTGAAGCTCAACACTTTTAGTTAATATTTAACAATGAAAAAGGAGTTTCTGAACTGGAATATGAAGAAATATGAAATCTTGGGCCACCATATATTTATTTTTAGCTGTAAGGAGGAATGAGTCCATGAGTCCTATAAACTTGATGAATTCATCCTTACTGGATCAACAAGAAAGTATTTCCTTGTAAACTATCATGGTAACCCCCATTGACACAAACAACGAGGACCGCAACAAGGTGGAGCCATATTCCAAGAATGACTTGTTGTCTATCTTAGTAGCACTCTATCTTTCTAGAAATTGGAGAATCAAAATATTGAATGTGATATCCTTATGTAGTGAGAGATTGGCAATAATTGGGAAAGTCCTACATCTCTTATGTCCATTGATCCACTTGGTTATGATTCTAATTTTAATATATACTTGCAATGTAAACATATTTTTAGCAAATTATATATCCTTTTTGGCAACAAGTCAAACATATCATCCCTTCCTCATGCTCATGTTGTACATGAGAACAAAATCTATGGGGACGAAGAACATAGAGAGGAAGAGAAAATGCAAGATATGCAACACTAGTCGTTGGTTGTTTTGTAAAATAACATATCAATTTTTGAGTTATTGCCTTAGTTTTTCTACATGCATGTCTTTAACAAGTTCTGAGGTCATTTTATGAGTCATGAGTTATATAAAAAATATTGTATTAATCAAAAGTTGTGATAATTGTATTCATATCAGCAAGCCCGATGAGAGCTATATTCATGGTATTAGATTTCAAGGTTGATGTTGTCGACTCTAAAGAAGTTTGTTGATGGGATTTAAGTCTTTATGAGGTCACAAAAGTCTGGTTCACAATGTCATGTCTATCTTGGCATGATATCTCTGGGGTATTTAACTCAATGTGTGTAAGTATGAATGCACGAAGAAAGAATTTCTAGATTGTTCCTGCAAGAAGAAGAAATATCCAAAAGATGAGCTACATTATGTAAATGTGTTGAACCCGCAAAAAACATATCTAGCTGGGAATTGACATACACAGTTGTAGAAAAAATAGAAGAAAAGAGAAGCAGGAGAGAAAGAATGGAATAATTCTCATTAACCAAATGAATGAATGATAATTTACACATGATATACTCTATATAAATCAACCAATGCACACTGGAGGAGAAGACAATGCACCATAGTGGTGGTCTAGAGTGATCTGGACACACACCAATAATTAGGGGAGTAAACTACCACCTATTCTAGTCTCTCAGGCATTTACTGGAGTGAACTGCCACCTAGCTGAGTTAAATAGTCTATCATTATTCAATTAACTGATTGAAACAGAGTGAGGTGAGGAGGAGATCATGGAATCATGAGTAATGCGCTAGTATGGTGATGATCCCAAGGAAAATTTGTATTAGCTGGTGATGATCCCAATCCTGCATGGTGATAATACCAATGTTCCATCTAGACTCCACTCAACTGATCAAACTGAAGTGTGAATTGAAGAGAATATTCTCCCTAGAGGAATATTCTTACTAAAATATAGGAGACTAAATAATGACTAATAAACATAGGAAAAGCCTTAGGAAAAAAAATCCTAGGTGTGTTTGAAGTAACTCCANACAGAAGACGCTCTTCCGATCTATTAGCGTCTTCTGTATGACTTCGCAGAGAATGGAACTTCTGCTCATTGAAGGTCTTGGTGAATATGTCTACAGACTGTTCTGATGAAGGAAAAAATTGTAGGTCGATGATCCCCTCGTGTACTAAGTCCTAGATGTAATGAATTTGGATCTTGGTGTGCTTCATTCGCTACCTCTAAACTGAATCTCTGTAAAACTTTAGAGTGCTCTGGTTGTCACACAAGATGACGATCGACCGATGAAACTAAATGCCCAACTCAGTGAGAAAATATTGTAGCCGCATAGCCTGAATGGTTATGTTAACTACCCCTTTGTACTCTTCCTCCGCTGAAGATACAGAAATAACAACCTGCTTCTTTCTCGACCAATAGATAGGTCTAAAACCAAGAGTAAGTCAGTAACCAGATGTGGACTTGTGATCAATGTTATCACCATCCCAGTCAGAATCATTGAACCTGATGAGGTCCAATGTAGATTTGGTTGCATAGTGAATCCAAAAAGTGATGGTGCCTTGTACGTATCGAAGGATGCACTTTGCAGCCTTCCAATATAGCTCATGCGGCTCCTGCATAAACATGGAGACTAATCCAATTGCATAGGAGAGGTTTGGTCTGGAGTGTGTGAGATACAACAAGCTCCCCACCAGTTGTTTGTATAGTGTTCTTTCAACCAATGGATTTTCCTCGCCATCCTCAAGTCTGACTCCTGATAGGAAAAGAGTCGAGGTAGACTTGCAGTCTGTCATTTGAAATATCTCAAGGAGATCTCGTGTATACTTGGCTTGATATAGTTTGATTCCCGTTGCATATTGATTGATCTCGAGTCCAAGGAAGAAATGTAGTAGACCCATGTTTGTCATTAAGAATCTGTCATGTAGAATACTCTTGACTGCAACAATCGTTGAATTCGAGCAACCGGTGATCAACAAATCATCAACATACATAACTAGGAGTAGAAGTGAATCAGTCATCCTGAGCATGTAAACATTCGGGTCTGATATACGAAATACAAAGTTCTGTGAAAACAGGTAGGATTCCATCTTGGCATACCATGCCTTCAGAGCCTGCTTGAGGCCATAAAGAGAATTCTTCAGTCAAGAGACCAAAGATGAATCCTGCATAAATCCCTGGGGATGATCCATATAGATCTCGTCAGAGAGATCACTGTGAAGAAATGAATTCTTCATGTCTATCTGATGGACTTCCCATCCCTTGGATTTCACAATGGAAAGTGCCAAACGTATGGAATCCATCTTCGCTATTGGAGCGAAGGTCTCATCACGGTCAATGCCATGCACCTGCTAAAATCCTTTGGCAACTATATTGGCTTTGTATCTACTAATATTTTGATCCACTACACTCTTGGTCCTATAGAACAATCTGCACCTGCCAAGTTTCATTCTTGAAGGAAGGGGAACCAGATCCCAATTTTGGTTCTCGAGGAGGGAGTTTTACTCCTCCTGCATTACGGATTCGTAAAATGGATTTCCAACATCCTCGCCATAAGACTGTGGATCTGAAGACTGAACCAAGAAAATATGCCTGGGTGGAAATGGTTCAGTGGCAGTGAGTTCAAGAGGAGGCTCCTCGAAATAAGATCGAGTCCTCCTAGTATCATCTAGATCACCAATAAGATCCCCTACATCCTGAAGATTAGAATTGGCCCACTGGCATGGCTCTACATCGACATCTGGATGCACTGACTTTGCATCTGACTGTACTGACTCTTTATCTGGATCATCTGAATCATATGAATCATAACTCTTATCTGAATAAAATTCGGCATGCGCATGTTCATCATCTCTGTCAGGTGGAAGAACAAAGGTGTATGCATGCGGTTGTTGAGGTACATGTGAGACACTTTTCTCGAATTGGAAACTACGCTCAATGATGAGCCGGTCTGAGGAAATATCAATGAGTTTGTATCTCTTCACACCATCGGGGTATCCAACAAAGATACACTTTTCTCTCTGTGGATCAAGTGTCTTCCTCTTCTCAGAGGGAATGTTGGCCCATGCACATGAACCAAAAATATGAAAGTGGGTCACTTCCAATTTAAGGCCGCTCCAAGCCTCGTAGGGGTTCTTATCCTTGATAGATATATGAGGATACATGTTTTGGATGTAGGTTGCACAATTAAGTTCTTCAACCCATAATATCCATGGAAGTGACTTTGCATGTAGCATGCAAGAGGCCATCTCTTTTAGAGATCTATTTTTCTGCTCAACAACTCCGTTTTGCTGCGGATTATAGGGAACAATGTGTTGCAACTGAATCCATTCCTCATGAAAACGATTATGTATCTCATGCTTGAAATACTCTCCCTCGTTATCTATTCATAGGAATTTGATTTTATTTCCTGACTATGTCTCAACAAGGGCTTTGAAATCTTTGAGGTGTTGAAAGACCTTTGATTTTTTCCTGAGAAAGAAAATCCATGTGAAGCATGAGAAATCATAAAAAAAAATGAGCATGTACCTTGCTTTATTGATTGGTGGATGTGGAAAAGGACCCATGAGGTCACTATGGATCATATCTAAAGGAGAGGAAGCCTTATGTGTCTTTCCTTTGTCAAATTTCTCTTGACAGTGTTTTCCAAAAATGAATCCCTCACAAATTCCTTTAGGGAAGTGGATTTCGGGTAGACCATCAACCATTCCATGCTTGCTAAGTTATTGCATATATCTGAAATTTAAATTCCCTAACTTTTTGTGCCATATCCTATTGTTGTCATCAGCATGGGTAAGCAGTAATGTAGAAACTGGTTCAATAAATTCAGAAAAAGTGTAGAGTCTAGATTAATGATTTACCTCACCGGTAGCAACTCTGGAATTGGTTTACATGTCATATATATTCACTGCATCAGGTGTGAATATGACTCTCTTTCTGGTGTTGGATTTTTTCATCTAATACATGGAGAGAATATTGACGGAATGTTTGGGAATGTGCAACACATTCTCGAAGCTTCCGTTTGTGAGTTCAATTGTTCCTTTGTCGATGACCTCGACTAGAGAGTTGTCCCCCATCATAATAGGAGGACCTTTGCATGCATCCAATGAAGAATATACCTCTTTTATGGAAGCCATGTGGTGTGATGCAATTGAATATACGATCCAAGCATCAAGAGAGGAGTTGGTGGCAATCAAGGCATGGCTAGAATTGTCTTTCTTGGGATTCTTATCTTCTTGCTTCTTCTTCTTGGCACCCTCGGGATGCGATCTCCAAGGTTTTTTTTTTGAAGTATTTGGGTCATTAGATCTATCTATTTTTGCATACATGTGGATTTTGGATGGAATCCTTTATGGAAGTAATTGCATTTCTCCCCTTTTCTTCCCTTTCCACCTTTGGATCCAGAGGCAGCGTTGAAGGGTTTTGAGTACCATTCCTTCTTCAAATTTTCATGTGCTTTCCTTTTTCCTTTGTATTTAGATTTCTGATATTGATGACCACTTCCATCTTGTGTAGTAAGTGAATGCGCCTTTGGGCCTTTGATTTTTCCCATTTTGATGAGCTTTTTCTTCTCTTGTGTCACAGACTCGATAAAGTCCTCAAGAGAAGGTATCTTCCAGGTGGCTCCAGAGGCGAATCTAACTGAATGAAATGTGGATACAAACATTGAGTATTCTGGACCAAGTTTGTAGAGAATGGTGAGAACCATTTGTTTCTCCTCCTTATATTTATCAAACCCGCAAGCCTTGAGTTGCGACAACAAATCCTTATATTTGGTAAAGAAATCTTGGAGATTGTCGAAGCTTTTTAGATCCAATGTGAGAAATTCAACCATGAGCATGTGTCCCCTCATCTCATCCTATTTTCTATCCCCTCATCTCATCCTTTTTTCCAAAAATCCCTTCCATGGTGGTCCATGCTTCATTGGGGGTTTTATAGGAGGATATGCGATAGAGGATTTCAAGAGAAATGAGACTGCAAATTGGTATGAACGCTTCATCCATTCGATTTAGATACTTGGATTTTTCTATGGATGATGTTGGTTCTGACTCTATGTTCATGGTTAACCTATACAATCCTCTACTTCAAAGATGAATTATCATCTTCTCCTTCCATGCAAAGAATTTGTAAGGTGTAAGAATGAATTCTTTTGGAAATTCCATATTTTCGTTGTCTTCAATCTTCGGTACCTGCAAAAATATTTTGGTGTGTCTTTTCCCTAGTAGTCCATCGGCTCTAATAACATGTAAATGTCTTGAACCTACACATAATATATCTATATGGGAATTTACATACACAGTTGCAGAGAAAATAGAAGAAAATAGAAGCTGGAGAGAAAGAGTGGAAGAATTCTCATTAACCAAATGAATGAATGATAATTTACACATGATATACTCTATATAACTCAACCAATGTGCACTGGAGGAGAATCCAATACACCATAGTGGTGGTATAGAGTGATCTGGACACACACCAACAGTTACGAGAGTAAACTTCCACCTAGTCTAGTCTCTCAGGAAGTTACGGGAGTGAACTGCCACCTAGCTGAGTTAACTAGTCTATCAGTCTTTAGTTAACTGACTGAAACATAGTGAAGTGAGGAGGAGATCAGAGAATCATGAGTAATGCACTATTCTAGTGATGTGTTAAGCCCTAATATTGGCTCATTACCCCTTAATTGGGGCATATTATATTAGTAATGTTATTTTATTTATGTCGGCTTTAGGCCATTAGTTGTAATTATACCTCCTAGTCTCCTATATATACCAAGGAGACATTTTTATTTTGAATCATCTTGTACTTGAACATTTAAGTGGGGTAAAAGGAGGTTCCCCCCTTGAAGAGGCTTATTATCTGAAATTATCTCTTTTTCAAGGCGTTGAATACTTTTTCTGAGGATTTTCTATGCTATATTGATATTTGGTTCTTAACATATGGTATTAGACCTCAAGGTCTTGGGGTTTCACTGCTACATCTGAGACACCTTGGCATTTTCACTATAACTTTTTTTCTACAATGTTTCAGAAGTAACGGATTGGAGGATATTTATCAGATGGAACAAGGTACGTTGGGTTCAAAACTCAACTCCTGAGGCCTTATACTTTCGGAGATACATCCTATACAAGATAGGGTTCTGGAATCATCCTGAACTAAGTCATTGCGGAAGTTTCACTATAAAAACTTTTCTGTAATGTTTCAAACCATGAACTCTAAAGGATATTTATAGAAATTAGTAAGGTATCTATGGTAAAAATTTTAGCTTCTAGGTCATCTTAAATTTGTAGATACACCATGTGTAAGATAGGGTATCTGACTAGTCCTATTGACTAGTCTCAAGAAGGTGTTCCAGGTAAAACAATCATAACTTCTTCCTAGATTATCCAAATTATGTGGGACTGGTTGCATTGGATTGTGGATAGTCTTTAGTATTTCTGGTGTAAGTTTTAGAATTTTATATCAATTATTTTGTGCGGGGCACACTATACAAGTGAGATCTCCTGGAAAGGCAAAAAATCGTCAAGTTGTGGAGAAGTTATCGTAAATTCCACTTGGCACATCCAATTTTGATCAGACCTGTTGAGATTTGGATACCTTGGAAAGTGGTCCCCATGTTCTTATGAGTCTCTAAGCACAAAGGGGGAAGACTATTACCCTTGTACTTTACTTTATGATTCTAATTTCACTTT